>CM071637.1:2150060-2382560 GCA_036419045.1 Scirpophaga incertulas
CTTTTTTCCCGCCTCTGTAACGCATCATAACGTTTTACGAGACCCCCCTCCCTAATGGCTTGACGTGATGGAATTTCCTCGAGGAAGGCTTGATACAGCTGTTGTGTGCGGTCAGTTGGAGCACAACAGCGGCGCGTCCGGCGGCAGCTGCGGCGCGGAGGCGCTGTGGGGCGAGCGCGGCGCGGGCGCGCTGCCGCCGCTGGGCGAGTGGCTGCGGGCGGCGCGCGCGCACGCCGCGCTGCGCCCGCCGCCCGCCGCGCCCGACGCCGACGACGTGCTGCAGGCCGCGCGCCTGCTGCTGCCGCACGCCGACTGCCCGCCGCGCCCGCTGCAGTACGTATGCCGCTCCATGACTTATGCTGAAGCCTCACATGGCTATGTTCCGCTTTGCGCCGTCTAGTGGCTCGAACGCTCAAGATCGCCGTGAAGTAGAGAGTGAGAATCTACCCGGTACGTGACGGTACTGAGTATAATGTTTGACGAGGGATGTGTAGCCCGGGTTGTCGCGCTCGCCGACAAGCGCGTTGTGTGAGTGTGTTTGAGGTAGCCACAGGAACGGGTTCGACGTCTTGCCTGCTAACGACACCGGCGACCGTTCCGGAGTCGTTAGAGTCGAAGCTAGGGAGTCGACGCAACTTGACAAAAAATTACTCCAGTATTACTACAAAAAATTGTTCCAGTATGGGTTTTTATGCATAAATTTATATAGAATATATTTTTTTTTTTTGTCCAGTTGTACTGTGTTCGCCTCATGTCTTTATATGATGAAACTGAAGGTTGAAACTGAAGGTGTTACTGTTAAGGCATGTTTGACAGCGCGGAGGAAGCGATGGAGCCGGCGTGGGCGCGCGGGCGCGGCGAGGACGTGGCGCGCGCGGCGCTGGCGCTGGCGCACCGCGCGCTGCTGGCCGGCCGCGGGCTCGCCGCCGCCGACCCGGAGGTACCGCTACCGCGCCTTGGCTCGTCTCTCACCTTAGGAGCGGCTGCTTGCCCAGCGATGGAGCCGGCGTGGGCGCGCGGCGCGCGGCGAGGACGTGGCGCGCGCGGCGCTGGCGCTGGCGCACCGCGCGCTGCTGGCCGGCCGCGGGCTCGCCGCCGCCGACCCGGAGGTACCGCTACCGCGCCTTGGCTCGTCTCTCACCTTAGGAGCGGCTGCTTGCCCAGCGATGGAGCCGGCGTGGGCGCGCGGGCGCGGCGAGGACGTGGCGCGCGCGGCGCTGGCGCTGGCGCACCGCGCGCTGCTGGCCGGCCGCGGGCTCGCCGCCGCCGACCCGGAGGTACCGCTACCGCGCCTTGGCTCGTCTCTCACCTTAGGAGCGGCTGCTTGCCCAGCGATGGAGCCGGCGTGGGCGCGCGGGCGCGGCGAGGACGTGGCGCGCGCGGCGCTGGCGCTGGCGCACCGCGCGCTGCTGGCCGGCCGCGGGCTCGCCGCCGCCGACCCGGAGGTACCGCTACCGCGCCTTGGCTCGTCTCTCACCTTAGGAGCGGCTGCTTGCCCAGCGATGGAGCCGGCGTGGGCGCGCGGGCGCGGCGAGGACGTGGCGCGCGCGGCGCTGGCGCTGGCGCACCGCGCGCTGCTGGGCCGCGGGCTCGCCGCCGCCGACCCGGAGGTACCGCTACCGCGCCTTGGCTCGTCTCTCACCTTAGGAGCGGCTGCTTGCCCAGCGATGGAGCCGGCGTGGGCGCGCGGGCGCGGCGAGGACGTGGCGCGCGCGGCGCTGGCGCTGGCGCACCGCGCGCTGCTGGCGGCCGCGGGCTCGCCGCCGCCGACCCGGAGGTACCGCTACCGCGCCTTGGCTCGTCTCTCACCTTAGGAGCGGCTGCTTGCCCAGCGATGGAGCCGGCGTGGGCGCGCGGCGCGGCGAGGACGTGGCGCGCGCGGCGCTGGCGCTGGCGCACCGCGCGCTGCTGGCCGGCCGCGGGCTCGCCGCCGCCGACCCGGAGGTACCGCTACGCGCCTTGGCTCGTCTCTCACCTTAGGAGCGGCTGCTTGCCCAGCGATGGAGCCGGCGTGGGCGCGCGGCGGGCGCGGAGACGTGGCGCGCGCGGCGCTGGCGCTGGCGCACCGCGCGCTGCTGGCCGGCCGGGCTCGCCGCCGCCGACCCGGAGGTACCGCTACCCCGCGCCTTGGCTCGTCTCTCACCTTAGGAGCGGCTGCTTGCCAGCGATGGAGCCGGCGTGGGCGCGCGGGCGCGGCGAGGACGTGGCGCGCGCGGCGCTGGCGCTGGCGCACCGCGCGCTGCTGGCCGGCCGCGGGCTCGCCGCCGCCGACCCGGAGGTACCGCTACCGCGCCTTGGCTCGTCTCTCACCTTAGGAGCGGCTGCTTGCCCAGCGACACGCCGCAAACGCTAATCTGATTAATATTATAAACGAGAAAGTTTATATCCATTGATGTTTGCTACTCTTTCACGTAAAAACTGTCATATCTGTCCCGTGCTTTGTTGCTCAGCAGGTATGGTATTCTGTCACTCGAGACTAGACGTAAATATCTTGAAGCATTAACATTGCATAAAATAGTTAACAATAAATTTGACTGTGTTGCATTAGTATCAAGCGTATACTATGTAGTACGTAGAAATGCTCAAATGCGTTCTATACATACAGGCCGTCTTTTCGCCACTGGCACATGTCGCACTAACGCCGGTCTGCGCGTGCCACTCCGTCGAATGATGCACAAGTATAACGAATCTTTTAAAGATATAGATTTATTTTGTGGTCATATGAATAGTTTTAAAAAGTATGTCCTCATTGAACTGCAGGGTTTTTAATCTCTTTATAATGTTATGTGTTATTTTAGTTGTTTAAGTAGTATATAGTTTTATTTTATTTTATTTATTTTATTTTAATTTTCACTGCCACTTTGTAACACTATTGATTTTTTTTTTTACTATTATTGCTGTATTATACAGCGGCTCGTGACTGTGTTTTTGTAATCATAAATATTAATTAACACGTGGATAGCGTTGTAGGCTACAATATTGCCAACTTTTGTGTAATGTTTTCTGTTTATTTGTATTTTGTAGCTGTTTGCTGTTCCTTAATAAAAAAAATAAAATTAAAACTACTGAATGGAGTTTAATGAAACCTTACATTTATATAGCTCGTACTTCAGAATAACACATTGGCTATAATTTATAAATATCTTTACAAAGAATGTATGAATTGTCCAAAATGTGATGATAAGCGTAAAGTAGGAAAAAAATCTACCATCTGTGCAGACGAAGTCGCGGGCATCAGCTGGTATCTTTATAAATTGCAGCCTATGTGTTACTCTGATGTATAAGCTATATTATTGTACAGTTTCATTATAATCCAGTCAGTAGTTTTTACGTTCTGTTACGCTGTACCGAAATCTTGATTGTGTGATATAGGTATTTAAGAAAAACAATGAATTCAAGCGATCCTGAAATTTCGACTCGAGATTCAGTCACGAACGAAGCAAACGCAATACTCGAAAATCTTTTGCCAAAAATTTAAAAGAAAATATATTTAATTACATATTCCGACTTTATGAAGTGGCAAGATGCAAGGAATATAAAATCATTTTCTGAAAATGTATTTTTTAATACAGTTGCTCAAAAAGTGGCGTATTGCAGGGACGTGTAGCGTTTGGGATCTGGGCTATTTCACACTCGTGCTTTTTTTTTGCCTTTCCCGAACACGTGCGTTTTCTTTCCCAACTGTCAAAATAATTTCTACTAAAAAATAACCATGAAGTAATAGCTACGTTTCTTGTCTGCCGGATGCTGAGTGTTACATTGGGCATAGCTTCAGAAGAACCTCTGCTACATTATTGGCAGATTCAGGAGCCAATTTGACGTCCTTAAAGCGACTAGATGGTTGGAAATCAGACAAAGTTGCAGAAAACTATATTTTATTGGTGATTCATTAAACAACAAACTAGAAACTGGGAAAAGTCCGTCAGTCCGTCTCCTTCACATGCTGAAGAGAACGTCGTCCATCTACGAGTACCTTCGTTGATAATGATAATTCATCAGATCCAATTCCATCAACTAGCAAACGCCATTGTATGACAAATATACATGAACAATCATACGAAATTAATAATAGTTTGTCTCAAACAGTAAATATGCAACCTAATCTTCCCCAGTTAATATAAAAAACTGTACCAATTTCAATGTATATAAGTTATATGTGAATTATAACTTTTATAAGTAATAAATGATTAGTTAATTGAGTTTATTGTGTTTTTATAATTTGATTAAATTGCTTCATTTTTTCGCAACTGTATTAAAAATAGTCGTTCAGTACACGTACGGAACCGTCATTGCAACTCGTTCCGACTGTCAACCCTAGCCTTCGGCTCGGGTAGACATTTGTCGGAACTCTTTGCAATGACAGCCATTCCGTATTAGTAATGAAATATACTATTTCTTGCATTCGAAATGAAAAGTAGAGTGCTTTTTTTGTCGAGGGGGGGAAATGCGACCTTGTGCACCATGACACCGCGCTGGCAAGACGCGGCCGTGTGTGGGGCTCTCCGGTCAAGAGGACCGGCCTACCCACTAAAACCCCCCCGAGTTCTCTGGGCCCATACGGGGCACATGGCGGGGTGCGCTCTCGCGATTCATCCGCCATGTGTCCCGGGGTCGACTCGACCAAGAGTTGGTCAAGCCACCGCCAAAGGAGGAACTGTCCTAGAACCCCTGGACAGTCCCCCAGACAGAGAGACTCCACCACGGCGTGCGCACTTCACTAGACACCCCGTCAATACCACCAACTGTGAGCCAGTCACAAGGCAACACTAGTCAATACCGGCAGAGGATTCGTAGACCGCGACATGTCCTTAGCGACCCTCCCAACCAACTCACGCAGGAACTTCTAGACCTGCAAGCGGCGGCGTCTGAGCCGTCGCCCCCCTTGTCAACCCCTAAACGGCAGCCTTCTGCTTAGCCCTGAATAGGTTCTCGTCAATACTGGCCGGTCCCACTTTGGAGATTCGTGCCTGCTTCTAGCGCATATACCCTCACCATGGGGTAGCGCTAACCGTGCCTCTCCTGAGGTGCGGCCCTCTCGTCAATAAAGCCAGTATAGGGTCAATAGGACCAAAGGCTAGGCTGAGTTTAGTCGGTAGGTCTGTGTAGTCGAGCCGTCTCGACAGTACCTGTTGCGTTGGTATCCATGATGGATTCTCAGCCTCCTCTCCTGAGGAAAAAAAAAAAATCACTAGACAGGCAACACCGCGCTTGCGTGTGCCCGCCTTCGCCTACCAATCCGTCTGCGGCGAGCGGCCTCGACGTCCTCCTCCCGCTCCCTCTCCGCGGCCTCCTTCTGCGAGATGACGCTCTCGCAGAAGGAGGCGACAGCCTTCCATTCCGCCTCGCCGCGGAGCATGGCCACGACCACGCTCGGCACGATCACGACCAACCGTGTGTAGAGTGCTACACACGGGTAAAAGGAATCAAACCCTACTCGGACTATAGCCGGATGGATGGACTATAGTCTAACAACCTCGTAGGGCTTGACTCCGTTCCACCCTTATAAAGCAATGTACTATTGTGTGGTTCCGCAGACGGAGGCCCTGCGCGCGCTGCTGCCGGCCGCGGGGCTGGACGCGGCCGATGCGCGCGGCCTCACTGTGCTCATGAAGGCTGCACTCGCCGGGGACGAACACGTCGTGGCGGTAACTTTGTTTATTACATTATTTTTAGTACATCCAAATGGGGAACATGCAAAATTTTGTTATTGAAATGCTAAAAAAATATAGAAGTATAGTCACTGCAAGGTTTATATTTGAAACTAGCTTTCTGCCCGCGGCTTCGCCTGCGTGGATTTCGGGATTGGGTCTATAGAGGGTTAAGGGTCATAGCTTTTGCCCAAGGTTACATATGCGCGGTTTATGGCGCGAAGGTTTTATCGCGCCTCCCGTGGGACTATACGTTTTTCCAAGATAAAAAATACCGCAAAACCTTGCTCAAGAATCACTCTATCTATTGATGAAAACCGCATGAAAATCTGTGCATTAGTTTTTGAGCGGAACCTTTATTCCGCATCCCGTGGGATCTGACGATTTTTCCGGGATAAAAAGTAGCCTATGTTACTCGGGGATAATGTAGCTTTACAAAGGTGAAAGAATTTTTGAAATCAGTCCAGTAGTTTCGGAGCCTATTCATTACAAACAAACAAACAAACAAATCTTTCCTCTTTATAATATTAGTATAGATAATGTTGTTTTTAACAATAATTACGAACCAAAAGTAACGTGAAACGGAACGGATTTAAAATACCAATCAGCGTTCAGTGACGTCAGTCCTGTTATGACAACTTATTTGAGGTTATAAGTTTTTTAATAAAAATGGAAAAAATCAATAATTTTAATTTAGTTGGTAGGTCACGTGGTCGGCCGCTCCGACCGCGTGGTGTCCAACATAACCTCCATGACAATTGCCGTTGCGGGGGTATCTTGGTTACGCTTCGTGCTCATTAGTGACGGATTTTATGCCTCTCTCTCCTGAGGGGAAAAAATCAATAATTATGCTGCCATATATTTTGTCTATAGTAAAAGAAATATATATAAGAAACGTGAAATTTTTAAAACTTGTAAAGGAAGTTGGGTTCAGACTATTTATCTGAGGCCAGATTCTAATTGATGACTCTGTAAAATTTCAGCATAAAAAAATGGCTCTTGTTGGTTCTTCCCAGTGTAAGGTAGACTTGTGAACCAATGGCGTAGCATCTTTCACGTGCAATAGTGATTGTAAGAATTCTATTTGGAGAATACATTTTGAAATGTTTTAAAGTAGTTATTAGTTTAACCGAATTTAGGATCGATGTTAAAGGAGGTGATTAACTAATAATAATAGAAGGGAAATTATACAAGAGTTATTTGCTTCCCGACCTCGACTCGGTCCAGCACAGGAGTGGCCCGCTTGGGACTCCGAACGCCGAGTCTTGGTCGTTGAGATCGGGCAAGATCTGTCTCCGCCAGCGTTGATCGCGGCAATGCTGGCGGATGACGGAGGTTGGAGGGCTGTGGTCTCTTCGGAAGCGGTGATACTCCAGAAGGAGGCCGCCGAGCGGGCAGGAGAGCCCCACACAATTGACATCCTACACTGTACACTGTGGCTTTTGTGAGGGTTACAGAAATGCTGAGAATCATAAACGAACCATATGTTTTATAGCTGGTTGTAACCATTTACCATCCACTGCCCCCTAGGCAGTCTGCTTGTTTGTTAATACGACACATAAAAAAAGTAATTTTAGTGCACACATTATACAACAAATGGAAGTTCTAGTTTTATTGGCAATTCGATACGACACTTATACCAATTAGCCTAGCACAAAGTAGGCTCTGTAAGGCTTGTGTTATGGGATCTAGGGTAACGGATAGACACACATATATTTTTTATTTATTTATTTGGGGGTTTGCATTAAGGTTGCAAACAGTCTTATAAAGTATGAAAATATCAAACAACATGTAATTATAAGACAAAAAGCCATCAGCATATGGTTTACATGATGTTAAACTGTTTACATTCAAGATTAATAGCTTTTTTTTTGGGAGGAAATGCGACGTTATGCACCATGACACCGCGCTGGCAAGGCGCGGCCGCGTGTGGGGCTCTCCGGTCATAGAGGACCGGTCTACCCACTAAAACCACCCCGAGTTCTCTAGGCACATACGGGGCACACGGCGGGGTGCGCTTTTGCGATTCGACCGCCATGTGCCCCGGGGCCGGCTCGACCAAGAGCTGGTTGAGCCACCGCCAAAGGAGGGACTGTCCTAGAACCCCTGGACAGTCCCCCAGACAGAGAGACTTCACCACGGCGTGCGCGCCTAGCCGGACGCGCACGCAGCCTTACGGTAGGGTCACTACCAATCCGTCTGCGGCGGAGGGGAGCGGCCTCGACGTCTCCTCCCCGCTCCCTCTCCGCGGCCTCCTTCAAGATTAACAGCGTTAGAATCCTGACAGCAGTTCCCCGATGTCCTTTGGTTGCATTATATATAATACACGGTGTAACTTTATTTGGATGCGATTTTTGTGGTTAATGTAAGTCTTTCGGTGAAGATAATCATGATTTACCTTTTAGGATAAAATGCTTACAAATTACAAGTATGTAAGCTGAACGTATTACTAGTCCCTGTCCGTACGTATGTTGTAGATGCTGTTGGAAAATGGAGCAGATCCCAACATAGAATGTGGCGGCGCGGGCGGCGCACACTGCGCGCTGCCGCCGTCTCCGCGGGCGCAGGCGCACGCCGCCGCCGCTTACACGCCGCCCACTATTGGTAACCTTTCATTAATTTGACTGTACTGCATTAGTATCAAGCGTATACTATGCAGTACCTAGAAATGCTCAAATGCGTTCTGTACATACAGGCCGTCTTCGCCACTAGCGCGTGTCCCACTAACGCCGGTCTGCGCGTGTCACTCCGTCGAATGATGCACAATTATAACAAATCTTTTGAAGATATAGATTTATTTTGTGGTTATATGAATAGTTGTAAAAAAACTATCTTCGAAGAGCTGCACGGTTGTTAATCTTTTTATTAATTTTATGTATAATTTTAGCTGTTTAAGTAGTACTTATATAGTTTTATTTAATATTTCACTCTGTAAAACAACTGAAATTAGTTTTTATACTGTTAGTATTATATGGCGTTAATTGAGTAACAAGAGGATAACAAATATGTGGGCTACAAATATTGATGGATAACAAATATGTGGGCTACAAATATTGCCAACTTATACAATAATAATAATTTAACAACCAGCCACCTATGGAGGATAACAAATATGTGGGCTACAAATATTGCCAACTTTTGATTTGTATTTATTTGTGTTTTGTAGTTGTTTGCTGTTCCTCAATAAAAAACAAAATAAAATTATTGTCATCACTATCGGATACAAGTGTCAGTCATCTCTGCAGCGTCTTCTTGCAATCTCAAGAAAACGATTCAAGTTAGGAAAGTACTGAAAAAGTCGTATGTCTATCTTTTAATATTGACTCATTAAAACCTTTTTTATGGAAATCAAAGTACTTCGAATTTATTTGTGTTAAATTGATTTTTTATCAACATGTGATATTAATTATTATCTAAGTAGAAACGTTTAATCAAACGAAATTATAAATAAAAATGGGTTATTAGTTGTTCCGTTTTCATAAACATCAAAACATTTATTAGGCCAGTCATTAAAGCCTGAAACCCGAAAGTAATTAGTAACTCGCAAAAAATTTGAGGGGTCATTAAGGAAGGTGAAATACCTTACCGTGTGATTTGCAGCGCTCTGGGGTGTACGGAAAGGGGTGAAAAGTGCTTTTTGTTAATAACATTGTCAAAAAAAAATTGTAACGCGCTGTAAACTTAGAATTAGGTTGTTCTCATTGTTTTGTAACGTGTATTAATTTTGCGGGGTTTTGCAATGTTTTTTTTTTTTTATGTGATAGGGGGCAAACGAGCAGACGGATCACCCGATGGTAAGCAATTACCGCCGCCCATGAACGCCCGCAGCACCAGAGGAGTCACAAGGGCATTGCCGGCCTTTTAAATGGGAGTACGCTCTTTCCTTGAATGTTTGGATATCACTGTACAGAACATTGTTTACTATTAAAAAACAGTGAAATAAAATTAGTAACACGCTGCAAATTTGAAATTAGGTTGTTCTTACCAGAGGGGAGCGGAGGCTGGGGGTTCCTGGAAGTGGCCTTTGTGTTCCCGGGGGCTCCCTACATGCCTGAGGAAGGCCATCCCTGAGGTTTTTAGTGGGTAGGCCTCCCCCTTCTGGGGAGGAGAGCCCCACATAACCCCGGCTCGCCACAGCCGGGGTATGCAATTTAATGCATTTTCCTCAGGGGAACAAAAAAAAAAAAAAAAAAAAAAGGTTGTTCTTACCAATTCGTAAACTCTATTAATTTTGCAGCGTTTTGCAACATACGGAACATTGTTTGCTACTATATAAACAATTATAATGCAGATATACATATGCGCAGAGTATGCTACCGACAGACTTTATTATTATTATTATTTGTGTAAGTCGGGGCTGATATGCATCACTGCGACCTGTTAAGATCTATTGTGACCAGTCTCCTATGTAGGTTCTATGTAGGCCCAACAGTAGCTCCCTTAACTGGGCACTGACCAAGAAAAATAGGATGTTCCCAGTTCGGATTGTTTTTATTTCATCTGGGTCAAGGATGTGTTTCCCCAGGTGTCTGTTTCTTTTGTGAATCAGCGGTTCACAGTAGCACAAGAGGTGTATTGGTGTTTCACGCTCTTGTTCGCAGACTCTGCATGTGCCAGTGTCCTTAAGTTTCATGTTGTAAAGTTGTCTATTCAACTTGCAGTGAACAAAGCCCTAACCATCACGCTCAAGTTACTCCTGTTAAGCTTTAATAGCTCGTCAGTGCGTTTGCGAGAGTATGGTGCGATTAGTGCTTTTGAGTGTGTCATCCCGTACGTACTGTGCCAGTCTGCTTTCGCCTCGTTAAAAAGGCGAGGTTACCGACAGACTTACGAGTACAATGAAGGTTATCTTTCACGCAGGTTGGACAGCGCTGGTGTTCGCTTGCGCGGGCGCCGGCGCGGGCGGCGGCGGGCCCGCGGCGGCGGCGTGCGCGCGGCGCCTACTGGCCGCCGGCGCCAGGGCCGACGGCGCGCCCGCCAGGGGCGGCGACGTCTGCACGCTCACGCCGCTGCAGGTCTGTGCGTAGTCCGACCTCGACTCGGCCGAGCACACGCTGGCGGAGTGCCCCGCGTGGGCCTCCGAGCGCCGAGGCTTGGTCGCAGAGATCCGGCGAGATCTGTCTCCGCCGGCATTGATTGCGGCAATGCTGGCGGACGAGGGAGGTTGGAGGGCTGTGGCCTCCTTCTGTGAAGCAGTGATGCTCCAGAAGGAGGCCGCTGAGCGGGGTCGGGAGATGGCCGATCCCGCTCGAAGAAGGCGGCGCCGGGCTCAGTAGCACAGCTGCGGCGCCGCCGCGGGTCGCCGGCGGGCGCGAGGTATGGACCACGCCCCTTCCGTGGCCGGGGGGCGTCGTCGGTGGAGGGGACCGGGGGAGGTGGTAGCCTCCCCCGAGGAGGGCTCCCCTCTAGAGAGGGGAGCGGAGGCTGGGGGTTCCCTGAAGTGGCCTTTGTGTTCCCGGGGGCTCCCTACATGCCTGAGGAAGGCCATCCCTGAGGTTTTTAGTGAGTAGGCCTCCCCCTTCTGGGGAGGAGAGCCCCACATAACCGCCGGCTCGCCACAGCCGGGGTATGCAATTTAATGCATTTTCCTCAGGGAAACAAAAAAAAAAAATGGTCTGTGCGTAGTAATGGCAATAACGACTGTTTTGTAATAACGAAGAACATTGTTGTGTTATTTTCCTATAACTGTTATTGTAAACTGTTGTCTGTTATCCTATACGGGACAATAATTCATTATATTATCTGTTATTGAATATCTGTGCGTACGTGCTCACCGCTGCGGGCGGTGTGGACGGTCCTTGATGCAGGCAGTGTGTGATTGCTGATGCATGCAGGGGTGTGAAAGGTTCTTGTTGCACGCAGTATGTATGGTCAGTGGGCGGCTAGTGTAAATGGTCCTTGTTGCACGCAGTGTGGTCAGTGGTGCGAGCAGTGTAAATGGTCCGTAGTGTGTAGGTAGTTTGAATAGTCCTTGATTATGTAATATAAATGTCCATGAAGTGTGGTAATCTGTATCTATATTGGATCTGTACCATATTCAACCCATTTGCAAACTAAGAAACTAAAAGCTTTGTTCTTTTGAACGCCATTGAAAATTCTGCCAAAATAATATCAAAATTACATCTGTTATAGGGAAAGTTTTTAGATGTTGGTGTTTCGAAAACATCGACATCCAATAGTTTTTTTTTATATTTTTTTTATTCTTAGATGGCATGTGGCGTCGGAAACCTAGAGCTAGTGCAGCTTTTGCTGGCACATGGAGCAGATCCGTTCCTATCCACGCAGCTCAATGACGGGCTGTGCTACTCTGCTGCAGCACAGTTCGGATGCTACAGGTACTTGCATAAAACGTTAAATAAGAAATTCTAATATGTCTAGCCCATAGAAAGCTAATCAATAACGAACAAGACATACAATTTACGTTTGACCTTATCACTGTTCAGGTGATGAGACTCATGGCACTAACGCATTCTCAAAGATCTTTTACATTAGTTCTTTTCATTTTATCGTTAAATAATCTAAATTAAAAACATTTGATTGGTGTATAGATAATATAATAAATTATAACTAGTTTGTGATTTTATAATATTAGAACAGGTATTAAAATACTTTTTTAATCCAAATAAAATGTAATAATTGGTTGATTTATCGAGAATTGATTTTGCGACATTAACACGGCGTGAGTGAGGTTGGGTATGTCATACCCGAAAAGTTTCTAAATGCAGATATTTTAATGTTACTGTTGCCATGCAAGTCCTGGTGTTTCAGTAGCTGGAGGTAAAGATGCAAGGGGTGAGGTACAGTATCGAGTTTAGTGTTGCACCGGCGGCGACGGCAAATACACATGCGTACCCGCGGCTGGAGTATGGAATTGTGTTGATTTGTAGGTGTAATTTTGGTGCTCTATTACATTATCTCACAAGACTTTTCAGTTCCTTTTTTATTTATAATAATTAGAAGACACTATTGTTATATTGATTTACCAAAGTTGGAATTTTGTTAGATTTTTATGGCAAAAGAAATTAATTGCCTAAATTTGTATATTTCGAAAATAATTTAGATATTTTGTTATTTCAATAAAAAATAATGCTGCTTAACTTAATGTTCGTATTTTATTTACTAATTTTGTTGAATTGTTACTATTATTAATAGATCTTAAGCATTAATGCTAATTACACAAGCATAGTATCAACAATTTTACATCAAAATTTTGGGTATATCATACCCACATCATAGCTGGTGTAACAATTTCTCACCTCATTCACGCCGGGTTAAATATTAATCATAAGTTAACAAAGATTAACGTGTTATGTCACAAATTAAAATCAGTGCATTATTTGTAGGTCAAGGTATTCAGTACTACCACAAATTACCAAAGAGACTAATAGAATTACCAATAAACAAACTAAACACCCATGTTAAAAATACTCTTCTTAAATGGTACTACACTGTTATAATTTATTGAAATGATAAATCGGTCTGGATTTGACTGCTACCTGCTCCTCATGAGCAAGCAGTTTAAAATTATTAATCTTCTTATATATAAAAATGAATCGCAAAATGTGTTGGTAAGCTCATAACTCAACAACGCCTGGACCAATTTGGCCAATTCTTTTTTGTTAATGTTCGTTGAAGTTCAAGGAGGGTTTTTACAATGAGGAAAATTCGAATAATTATCGGAAATACCCTAAAAACAGCCCTTTTATTTTCCCATGCAAACGTTTTCTAACTAAAACGTACAGTCGAATTGAGCTTTATTGTTATTGTTTAAAGTTCATATTGCAAGCACTCACTGTTGTCTAAGCAATGAAGGTGTGTTCTTAACATCAAAGAGTCAATTTGCGCTTTATTAACGCTACATATAGTTGAAATTCAATCATATCTATCAAAACAGTGTGCGTGCGTGCGTTGGAGCACAGAATACATCGTTGGAGGATTTAATGTCACGTTCCAAAATTGAATAGCCACAAAATGTAATAGGTCATTTAGACTTTTTTTTGCGATTTGGTTGGCTATGCGACATTATCTATAAAATAATTAGGAACAAAAAACTGCCACTGTACAAATCTTTTTGACAGGACGAAGTCTGTCGGGTCCGCTAGTCTATAATATTAATATTGTGTTTGCTGCCCCCTAATTTGAGTTCGTGTCCTGGTGGGCAGATGTTTTTATTGATGGATACAAGCATTTATGCTTTATTTATGGTTGTCGTCGATCCTGCCATGTGCCAATATATTTTTCGTATATGTTTACATTTATCTGACGCTACTACTGTGAAGAAATCACCGTTCAAAGAATTTAGTAATGTTTATTTTAAATTTATTTTGTTATTATTAATATTACCAGTTCTCATGACGTCAATATAATTTATATGAACTTTGACTTTAGAGTTTATTTTGTATCAGTGCGGTAGGCGTTTGCTGCACACACGGGCGACGCGCTTGCTTACGCGCCGTAGTGCGCGGCGGGGCCAGGCCCGCGGGCGCCGCGCTCTCGCTGGAAGAAGTGCTGGCCGAAGGCGCTGCACAGTCGCACCCGCAGCACCCGCAGCACCCGCAGCTCGCGCAGCCCGCGGGCGCGCCGCAGTCGGCGGCCGCGGGCTGCGCGCCGCCGCCGGCGCCGGCGCCCGCGCACGCGCCGCGGCCGCACTACTCCGCGCCGCAGCTGCGCGCGCTGCAGGACGCCATGTACTGCGCGGCCGAGACCGACCACCTGGGTGAGAAGCTGACACTGCTGTCATAATCTTAGCTACGTTCACATTAAACACTCTCAGCCACTATCATTATTATTGATCGTTATCATATACAATAGTATTAAATATTGTGTTATATATTCCTTTCATTCAAAATCAAAATCAAAATTAACTTTATTCAAATATGACTTTATAGAAAGTTCTTTTGAATCGTCCAATTTTTGTCCTCCACCCATTCAGCCCCCCTAGACAAAATGCCTTTCTATTTGCGTTTTCTATAGTAGATAACATAAAAAATGTATGGAACTGACATTTCCAGCAGATACGTCACGCGACTTGATGACGCTGATAGAAAACTCGCAGACAATATGCTAACTGTGTTTCTATTCTATCGCTCGTCTGTGTTCTATTTTGACAGTAGGAGAGTTCTATACAAATTCATAGACAAAATGTAGTTTGTGACGTAAAAAATAGATACGGTTCTATTCTATTTCTACTCAACAAAGCGATTGCTCATACCCAATAGATTGGTGATAGATTGTTTGTTTGTTGTTTTAAAATAGTGTGTTTTTGCCAAATTATTCCTAAAAATGCAGACAGACAAGAGTTACTTTTACAATTATAATAATAGTGTGGATCTTTAATTTGATAAACTTTTTATATAAACTTGATTGTATTGTTAATGGAAATTAACATGTTTTGTATAGTTCATAAAAAATATAAACTTAATTTATTAATGTATTCTTAGATTTGGATGTATAGAATCAGATTTCATTTGGTTTTGCCTGTGACGTTTGTTTTGTATAATGCATCTGTGAAAAAACACTTCACCTTTGGGCAACTTCCCGCTTCCCGTTCAGCTAAGACTGCAATATATATATCCTTTGTTAATTTACTGTTCATATTAAGATTCAGTGTCAGACAGATGGTCTCAGAAATAAAGTAAGATTACCAAAATCAAAATCATTTAATTTCCGCCACCAATTCAAGTTAACCACTGAGTAAATCAGGGTCCGGGTGTCAACGTGGGGAGGCGCTTCGAACCCGCCACCGACCCACGATACCGAAAACATTTTGGTGGCCCATGAGGGGAACATCAGAATATCAGAAAATCAGACTATCAGACCATCAGACCATTTCAGAAGAGTCAATAGCAAGATACAAAGAAATCTGTACATTTGAGAAAGAAACTTCAATATACTACGTGTGCGACGCCATATTGCAACACAAGGTTACGCCGGTCGCAAGCGCCGCAAGTTACATCGGAAATTGTGCAGTGTTGTGAGTCAATGTCAGAAGTAATAAGTGATTCATTTGTAAAAAATATTATTACGGTATGTACATTCTGAAGTGTAATTATCTCATCATCGGTTTAATTATTGGACATTAATGTTTTAAGACCGGAAGTGTGATTTCATTGGTCCGAGGTCTAAGGCTTATATTATTTGTCAGTTGGTACACTGTACAGTCGAACCGATCAATAGCCAAGTGAACATAGCTACAAGTTGTATAGTTGTAAATTTGTCAGGTTGGCAATATTAACTTTGTGTTATTGTCATTGTGTCAAACGTATTAATTAATCAGAGTTCATTCAGTGTTGTTTATTGTTAACTAAGTTAAGTTTTAATATATTTGAATTAATATGGCTTCAGAACTCAGTACGGCAGTAGCCCAATTTAAAGTAAAGTTACGAATGTTGCACGATTTTGCGAAAACAATTCAGACTTCAGAATCGACAATCGCTGCATCTGTGGCTCGTAAGCATTTCAATAAATTCTATAAAGAATTCATTGCTAGTTTTGAGGTTATGGTTACCCATGAAAATAGGATTCCTTCAGAGGATTTTGAAATCTATCAGAATCAATTCTCAGGTATTAACGAGCTAGTCACTAATTTAGAACAAGCTGATGATCAGGTGTTTCAACCAGAAACTGTAGTTAAATCAGAGTATCAAGTGCGAGCCAAGCTTCCACTTATTGAGTTACCTAAATTTAATGGTAATCCCTTAGATTGGGTAAGTTTTCATGACTTATTTAACTCATTAGTCCATGAGCGGCCGAATATGTCAGATGCAGAAAAACACTATTACCTGCGGTCATCAGTATCAGGTGAGGCATTGTCAATTCTTAAACACTTAAGTGTAGATGGTACCAACTATCCTGTTGCCTTAGGTCTTCTTAGAGAAAGATACCAAAATATAAGGTTATTGTCAGACTCCTATATTAATAGAATATTTTCCTTACCAAATGTCAGGAATGTTCAGACTATGCGACAAGATTTTTATGACCCTTTGATGGAATCAATTCAGGCATTGAAAAAATTAGGCTTACCTGTGGATCAGTGGTCATATCTCTTACTGTACTTTACTCTACAGAAGTTACCGACTCGGATCAGAACTCTATTTGAGGAACGGCATGGCAAGATTGCATCAGAACTGCCAACGTTCAGGCAACTCATGGAGCTATTAGATGAACAGTGTCGGCTACAACTCACTGTAACTGAGAGCAGCCAGCACGCCATTCAGGAATCAGTTCACCAGCGACGCAGTGCACGCACACCCCCGCGTGCACCATCATCTGCGTTCAGAGGATCTACTCGGATGGTAGTTCAATCAGGCACAGTAAGTAATAATTCAGCTACTTATTCAGGCAATCGTTCATGTTCATATTGCAGTTCGTATGACCATACACTGTATAGATGCAAACGTTTCCTTAGCTTACGGGCTCAAGAGCGACAACGCTGGGCAAAGGCAACCAGCCATTGTTTTAGGTGCCTGAGGTTACATCAACCAGGAACAAAATGTCAGTCACTTAATTGGTGTAAACACTGTCATGCACAAAAACACAATACTTTATTGTGTTATCAGGATACTCAACACATTGACTCTAGCTTTCAAGAGAGGTCATCGCCTGCTCAAGCAGTTCAACTACAATCATCTATAAATTCAGAATGTCAACCATTATCTCAGCAGTCGGCACCAATTCAGTCACCACCACGTCAGTCACAGTCTAATCAATGTGATAATGTAACTAATTTTATTACACATAGTGATCATAGACACAATGATGTAGTTGATCAGGCTCAGTCAAGTTTTATGAAACTAAGGTTTGGAATTCCAGTCTCACAAATAAATTCAAGGCTTAATGATTGACTTCAGGGTTCTGTCGGTGCTGGAGGTGGCAAACCACCCATTAGTATTGGTATTAATCCCACTGCTAATGTTCATATCAGAAATAATAAGGGTGAATTCATCAAGGCCCGTGCCTTATTGGATACAGGGGCTGGAGTATCAGTCATAGCAGATTCATTAGTAAATAAACTGAAATTGCACCGACAGCATAGCCAACATAAAGTATCAGTTGTAGGAAAACAAAGTGTTAATGTAACTGCCCTAGTTACTATAGTGATAAAGCCTATTCATTCTCCAGTGCCTATCATCAGTACAAATGCGGTTGTTTTAACTTCAATTACTGATCAATTGCCAGTATATCATGTTTCAGAAAAGGATATTATAAAAGATTCACCTTCTATTCAATTAGCAGATATACATTTTGGCGTACCTCAGGATGTACACCTAATATTAGGTACAGATATATTAAATTACATTTATGACGGTTCTAAAATAAATCTTACTTCAGGAATGGCTGCATATGGCACATGTTTTGGACATGTCGTGATGGGATCAGCATCACAAGAACAGAACACTACTTCGGTTCTTGATTATGGATTGCACATTACTCGGCTTGAAGAGGCAGTGGAGCGATTTTGGCGAACAGAGGAACCACCAGCAGCGAAAGTCATTCACCCACTACATCAAGAATGTGAAGAGTTATATCAGTCTACTACTACCAGATTATCAGATGGAAAGTACATGGTACGTTTACCCTTGTTATCAGATAGAAATAAGTTAGGTGAATCAAGAGCAACAGCTATTCAAAGACTCAAGGCTTTAGAACGCAAGATGGATAAAAATCCAGTTTTCGCTCAGAAATATAAAGAGTTCATGGATGAATATGAACGTTTAAATCATATGTCAGTTTCATCATATAAGTTTGATTCAGAACATTACTTCATAGCACATCATGGAATATTCAAAAAGAATTCAGACAAACTCAGAGTTGTATTCGATGGAAGTTGTAAAACGAGTTCAGGTGTCTCACTAAATGAATGTTTGCACTCAGGGGCACCACTTCAAAATGATATTACTAAAGTTTTAATAAACTTCAGGAACCATCGTATAGTATTCACCACGGATGTGAAAATGATGTTCAGAATGACATGGATACATCCCGATGATAGAAGATATCAATTGATACTATGGCGAAAGGATCAGTCGCAGGATGTTCAGGTATATGAACTTAATACAAATACATATGGTCTAAGATCCAGCCCATTTATATCAATTAGGACTTTAAATCAGTTAGCTGATGATTGGGAGACTAAGCATCCTCACTCAGCTGCAGCAGAAACAATCAGACACGATGTGTTTGTTGATGATATCTTAGCCGGAGCTGACTCAGTTGAAGCAGCGTGTTCCTTAAAGTCAGAACTGATTGAACTTATGAAAACTGCTGGTTATGAACTCAGAAAATGGTCATCTAATTGCCCTGAAATATTGAAAGATATACCAGAAGATCACTGCGAACAGCCACATCCATTTGATGATCAATCGGAAGGATTCATCAAGGTTCTAGGAATTCAGTGGGAACCGAAATCAGATTCACTATCATATGAGATAAATATACCACAGGGTGATGCAGTAACAAAAAGAAATATGCTCAGTACCATTGCTAGACTTTATGATCCATGCGGTTACTGCAATCCAGTTATCCTAAGATTTAAGAATTTGTTACAATCATTATTTATGGATGGATTCAGTTGGGATGAACCACTATCAGAATCAGTTATACAACAATGGAACGATCTACTGAGAGATCTTCAGTATATGTCTTACATCAGAATACCAAGATGTACATCAATCCTGAAAGCTGTGTCTTATTCGCTTCACGGATTTGGTGATGCGTCAGAATCCGGATATGCAGCATGTATATACCTTAAATCAGTAGACAATTGTGGTAATACTATGGTTCAACTAGTGATGGCCAAATCACGTGTGGCGCCTAAGAAAAACCGCCAGACCATACCAAAATTGGAGCTCAGTGCTGCACTACTGGTATGTAAATTACTAAATTATGTAGCTGAAACCTATGAAAGGAAAAATATTAAGATTGACAGTGTTAATGCTTGGTCAGACAGTTCTATTGTTTTAGCCTGGATTCAAACAAAACCTCATCTACTTCAGACTTTTGAATGTAATAGAGTTCAAGAAATTAATAAATCAGAAAGATATATGATATGGAGACATATTGTGTCAGAATACAACCCAGCAGACTGCGCATCACGAGGCATATCTGCTCAGGAGCTGCTGAATCACAATTTGTGGTGGTCACCACCATGGCTACACTCAGAAGAATCCGACTGGCCAATGTCACCTATTACAAGACCAGAAGGTATGCCAGGCTTAAAGAAACTTGTACATTTTTATACACCAAATGATTCATGGGAAACAAGGCTATTGGAACGAGTTAGTTCATTCCATAAGTTAATTAATACTACAGCTTTTATACTCAGGTACTGCAGAAACTTGAAATTATTGCCATCAGATCGAAATCTCAGTAAAACTCTATCATTATCAGAAACCAGAAATGCAATTAAATATTGGGTAAAATTAGTTCAGTCCAATGCTTATGAAAATGAAAAATTAATGTTGCAAAGAGGAAAATCAGTATGTACCTCACTTCAGAAACTCAGTATATTCCTAGATTCAGAAGGAATCATCCGAGTTGGAGGTCGCCTTAAAAATTCAACACTACCATATCAGGCGCGACATCCATCGTTATTACCCAGGGATCACAAGTTCACACAACTACTGATAGACCACTATCATAAATCATATTGTCATGCTGGTGCTAATGCACTCATAGCTATTATTCGAAGAGAATTTTGGATTACATCTATTAGACGTCAAGTATCCAAAGTGATTAGACAATGTATTACTTGTTTCAGGCTCAAACCTACAGTTCAACCGCCATACATGGCTGATCTGCCGGTTGATAGAGTTACAGAATCTCGTCCTTTTTCAGGTGTGGCAACAGATTTTGCTGGACCTTTCTTGGTCAAGGCTAGCTTACTACGAAATTCTCAATCAGTTAAGGCATATCTTTGTGTATTTATCTGTCTTACCACAAAGTCAGTACATCTTGAGGCAGTGTCTAGTTTGTCAATGGAGTCATTCATAGCAGCATTTACTCGTTTTGTATGTCGGAGAGGACTCCCATCACACATCAGATCAGACCGAGGTACCAATTTTGTAGGTGCAAATAGTTATTTAAAGGAAGTGCATCAATTTCTTTCAGACAATGAGCATTCATTAAAGGAGGAGTTGAGAAATCGCAATATCCAGTGGACATTCAATCCTCCAGCAGCACCACATATGTCAGGATTAGTGGAAGCTGCGGTGAAAAGTGCCAAAGGTTTGCTGAAAAGGGAAAGCAATTGGTGAGTCAATTCTTACCTTTGAAGAACTATCTACATTATTTCATAAAATTGAGAGTGTTCTCAACTCTAGGCCATTGGTACCTATGTCAGAGGACCCATGTGACCTAGAAGTTCTCACACCTGGTCATTTTCTAATTGGTCAGCCATTACTTGCGCTTCCAGAGTATAACTGGTCACATACCAGAATCTCAAAATTGTCAAGATTTCAGATTATACAAAAAATGTACCAAAATATATGGGCTCGCTGGCGCACTGAGTATTTAAACACATTACAAATCCGTACTAAATGGTATAGTCAATCAGATAATTTGAAACTCAATGATTTAGTGTTCATAATAGATGAAAATAGCCCTCCTTTACATTGGAGACGTGGTAGAGTCATAGAACTCTATCAAGGTAAAGACTCTGTTGTCAGATCGGTCAAACTTAAAACTCAGTCAGGTGAATTGATTAGGCCAGCAATAAAGTTATGTAAACTACCAATAGAGATTAATTAATATATTATATTATAACTGTGTCATTCAGATTTATGTACTATTTGGGAGTGTTCCAATTTATGAGATCTAATAATTATAAGGCAAATTAAAATTATTATTGTAAAATAAATATTCATATAAGTTTTTAAAATTATTATTGTAAAATAAATAGTCATATAAGTTTAACCTATGTTATAGTTATTCAATTTCTTTCTTTCTCTCGCCTGGGGAGGAATGTTAATGGAAATTAACATGTTTTGTATAGTTCATAAAATATATAAACTTAATTTATTAATGTATTCTTAGATTTGGATGTATAGAATCAGATTTCATTTGATTTTGCCTGTGACGTTTGTTTTGTATAATGCATCTGTGGAAAAACACTTCACCTTTGGGCAACTTCCCGCTTCCCGTTCAGCTAAGACTGCAATATATATATCCTTTGTTAATTTACTGTTCATATTAAGATTCAGTGTCAGACAGATGGTCTCAGAAATAAAGTAAGATTACCAAAATCAAAATCATTTAATTTCCGCCACCAATTCAAGTTAACCACTGAGTAAATCAGGGTCCGGGTGTCAACGTGGGGAGGCGCTTCGAACCCGCCACCGACCCACGATACCGAAAACATGTATAAATATTAATATTATGTCATTTTGAAACAACCGTAAGTAAACAAAGCTAATTTGAATTCAATACGCACGTTTGAAATGTTTTGAAGTTCCTCCTAATGGCATTTTTTCTCTTTAAGCAAAGGAACTTAAGGCGAAACACGGTAGATTATTTTCTATTTCTATTTTATTTTCTACTGTCACGGTAGACACAGCCATTCTATGAGTAGATACACTTTGTCTAGCATTTTTCGATAGAAAACGCTTAGTCTATTATAATAGTAGAAATAGAATAGAAAAGACGCGCGTGCATTTTGTCTAGGGCTACAGGACTTATTTTTACGCTGATAAGAAGAATGGGCGCAAGAAACTTATCAGCTTAATCAAAAGTGATAACAACATTTACAATAAATTATGTCGTTATCATACAATGTACATATGTGTTTACAATTTATACGGGAAATAATTTACAATTTAGAATGTAATTTAGAATGTAATATCTTCAAATCAATACCAAGCATGGCATCATTTAAATTATCATTGACTTTGTAATAGCCCTTGCTCATTAGCGTCTTTTTAACATGTATTGAACTTATGAAAAGGCAATTCAGTTACACTATGTGGAATCTTGTTATAAAAATGAATACATTTGCCCCCAAAGGAACCTCTAGTTTTTTATACTACGTTGAAACAACAAGTTTATTTTTATGTCTTGTGTTTAAATTATGCATTTGAAAATTAGTATGAAATGTGTTACAATTTTTATATATATAAATCAAATTTTCATAAATATACTGGCCCACTAAAGTCATTATATTAACCTCTTTAAATAAATCTTTATCCCTTGCTCGTAAATTATAAATAGCGCGGACTGATTTAACTAATTCATGCAACAATCCATTATAAATATTAAATATAGTATTTTTAATTATTCATAATGTATATCTATATAAATTATATTTTAAAGGATCCTACCATATACTATTAATTAATTGTAGTTTTATATCTGGTCCACAGTTCGAGTATACGGGAAAACATTTTATTTAATATTTTTTATTTAATACTGTCTTTGAGCGATCTTAGCCTCAACACTCTTAAGTAACACATCAAATATACTCACAATATAAGCCTCACTTTTAGCTTCAATCTTGGATTCTCAGCTACACGCAGAGTGTTCTCAGCTGCTCTCTTAAATCCACTCGCTGCTTTATAGCACTTTCGTTCTCAACCTCACTCTTATCCTTACTTTCAATATTCTCCACACTAGCTACCACCAGCACAGGCTTAACCGGTGTGAAGTTAGCAGCCAAAAGTAGCAGCCACTGTATAACCCGACCAATTTAAAATGTCGATTTTAAAACATATATTTAATTCTAAGATTTTGCGTCTAGAATGCTAATTAATATCGACGACATCAAATTTATGAAGATATCCAGGGGATAGATTAGCTCAATCGCCCAGCAGCCACTTCTATGTCTTGAAAATGTTCCGTATTATTTGCAAATTATAAAGTTGGATGTTAGAAAATTTCTAGCTCAAAAACAAAGCCGCGTACCACTTTGGGACCTATTAGGTATTGAAGGCATATTCCTGTTCTATTAGAAAACATTCAAGTTAAGAAGATATCTAGGGGATAGGTTAGCTAAATCACCCAGCAGCCACTTCTATGTCTTGAAAATGTTCCGTATTATTTGCAAATTATAAAGTTGGATGTTAGAAAATTTCTAGCTCAAAAACAAAGCCGCGTACCACTTTGGGACCTATTAGGTATTGAAGGCATATTCCTGTTCTATTAGAAAACATTCAATTTAAGAAGATATCTAGGGGATAGATTAGCTAAATCGCCCAGCAGCCACTTCTATGTCTTGAAAATGTTCCGTATTATTTGCAAATTATAAAGTTGGATGTTAGAAAATTTCTAGCTCAAAAACAAAGCCGCGTACCACTTTGGGACCTATTAGGTATTGAAGGCATATTCCTGTTCTATTAGAAAACATTCAATTTAAGAAGATATCTAGGGGATAGGTTAGCTAAATCACCCAGCAGCCACTTCTATGTCTTGAAAATGTTCCGTATTATTTGCAAATTATAAAGTTGGATGTTAGAAAATTTCTAGCTCAAAAACAAAGCCGCGTACCACTTTGGGACCTATTAGGTATTGAAGGCATATTCCTGTTCTATTAGAAAACATTCAATTTAAGAAGATATCTAGGGGATAGATTAGCTAAATCGCCCAGCAGCCACTTCTATGTGTTGAAAATGTTCCGTATTATTTGCAAATTATAAAGTTTGGATGTTAGAAAATTTCTAGCTCAAAAACAGAGCCGCGTACCACTTTGGGACCTATTAGGTATTGAAGGCATATTTCTGTTCTATTAGAAAACATTCAAGTTAAGAAGATATCTAGGGGATAGATTAGCTAAATCGCCCAGCAGCCACTTCTATGTCTTGAAAATGTTCCGTATTATTTAAAAAGTATTAAGTTGGATGTTAGAAAATTTCTAGCTCAAAAACAAAGCGGCGTACCACTTAAGCATCTATAAGGTATTGTAGGTGTATTCCTGTTCTATCAAACGACCTCAAATTTATGAAGATATCTTGGGGATAGATTAGCTAAAGATATCTTCATTAATTTGATGTATTTTGATAGAACAGGATTATACCTACAATATCTAATAGATCCTTAAGTGGTTACCGCCATTGTTTTTGAGCTAGAAATTTTCTAAAATCCAACTTTATACATTGCAAATAATAGGGAACATTTTCAACACATAGAAGTGGCTGCTGGGCGATTTAGCTAATCTATCCCCTAGATATCTTCTTAAATTGAATGTTTTCTAATAGAACAGGAATATGCCTTCAATACCTAATAGGTCATAAAGTGGTACGCGGCTTTGTTTTTGAGCTAGAAATTTTCTTACATCCAACTTTATACTTTGCAAATAATACGGAACATTTTCAAGACATAGAAGTGGCTGTTGGGCGATTTAGCTAATCTATCCCCTAGATATCTTCTCAAATTGAATGTCATCTTATAGAACAGGAAAATGCCTTCAATACCTAATAGGTCTCAAAGTGGTACGTGCCTTTGTTTTTGAGCTAGAAATTTTCTAAAATCCAACTTTATACATTGCAAATAATACGGAACATTTTCAAGACATAGAAGTGGCTGCTGGGTGATTTAGCTAATCTATACCCTGGATATCTTTTCAACTTGTATGTCGTCTGATAGAACAAGAAAATGCCTTCATTACCTAATAGGTCCTAAAGTGGTTCGCTGCTTTGTTTTTGAGCTAGAAATTTTCTAACATCCAACTTTATAATTTGCAAATAATACGGAACGTTTTCAAGACATAGAAGTGGCTGCTGGGCGATTTAGCTAATCTATCCCCTAGATATCTTCTTAAATTGAATGTTTTCAAATAGAGCAGGAATATGCCTTCAATACCTATCAGGTCCCAAAGTGGTACGCTGCTTTGTTTTTGAGCTAGAAATTTTCTAACATCCAACTTTATACTTTTTAAATAATACGGAACATTTTCAAGACATAGAAGTGGCTGCTGGGCGATTTAGCTAATCTATCCCCTAGATATCTTCTTAAATTGAATGTTTTCTAATAGAACAGGAATATGCCTTCAATACCTAATAGGTCCCAAAGTGGTACGCGGCTTTGTTTTTGAGCTAGAAATTTTCTAACATCCAACTTTATAATTTGCAAATAATACGGAACATTTTCAAGACATAGAAGTGGCTGCTGGGTGATTTAGCTAACCTATCCCTTAGATATCTTCTTAAATTGAATGTTTTCTAATAGAATAGGAATATGCCTTCAATACCTAATAGGTCCAAAAGTGGTACGTGGCTTTGTTTTTGAGCTAGAAATTTTCTAACATTCAACTTTATAATTTGCAAATAATACGGAACATTTTCAAGACATAGAAGTGGCTGCTGGGCGATTTAGCTAATCTATCCCCTAGATATCTTCTTAAATTGAATGTTTTCTAATAGAACAGGAATATGCCTTCAATACCTAATAGGTCCCAAAGTGGTACGCGGCTCTGTTTTTGAGCTAGAAATTTTCTAACATCCAACTTTATAATTTGCAAATAATACGGAACATTTTCAAGACATAGAAGTGGCTGCTGGGCGATTTAGCTAATCTATCCCCTAGATATCTTCATAAATTTGATGTTTTTTGATAAAACAGAAATATACCTACAATATCTAATAGATCGTTAAGTGGTACGCGGCTTTGTTTTTGAAGTAGAAATTTTATAAAATCCAACTTTATACATTGCAAATAATACGGAACATTTTCAACACATAGAAGTGGCTGCTCGTTGATTTAGCTAACCTATCCCCTAGATATCTTCCTAAATTGAATGTCTTCTTATGGAACAGGAATATGCCTTCAATACCTAATAGGTCCCAAAGTGGTACGCGGCTTTGTTTTTGAGCTAGAAATTTTCTAACATCCAACTTTATAATTTGCAAATAATACGGAACATTTTCAAGACATAGAAGTGGCTGCTGGGCGATTTAGCTAATCTATCCCCTAGATATCTTCATCAGTTTGATGTCTTTTGATAGAACTGGAATACACCTACAATATCTAATAGGTCCCAAAGTGGTACGCGGCTTTGTTTTTGAGCTAGAAATTTTCTAAAATCCAACTTTATAATTTGCAAATAATACGGAACATTTTCAAGACATAGAAGTGGCTGCTGGGCGATTTAGCTAATCTATCCCCTAGATATCTTCTTAAATTGAATGTTTTCTAATAGAACAGGAATATGCCTTCAATACCTAATAGGTCCCAAAGTGGTACGCGGCTCTGTTTTTGAGCTAGAAATTTTCTAACATCCAACTTTATAATTTGCAAATACGTAATACGGAACATTTTCAAGACATAGAAGTGGCTGCTGGGCGATTTAGCTAATCTATCCCCTAGATATCTTCATAAATTTGATGTTTTTTGATAAAACAGAAATATTCCTACAATATCTAATAGATCGTTAAGTGGTACGCGGCTTTGTTTTTGAAGTAGAAATTTTATAAAATCCAACTTTATACATTGCAAATAATACGGAACATTTTCAACACATAGAAGTGGCTGCTCGTCGATTTAGCTAACCTATCCCCTAGATATCTTCCTAAATTGAATGTCTTCTTATGGAAAAGGAATATGCCTTCAATACCTAATAGGTCCCAAAGTGGTACGCGGCTTTGTTTTTGAGCTAGAAATTTTCTAACATCCAACTTTATAATTTGCAAATAATACGGAACATTTTCAAGACATAGAAGTGGCTGCTGGGCGATTTAGCTAATCTATCCCCTAGATATCTTCTTAAATTGAATGTTTTCTAATAGAACAGGAATATGCCTTCAATACCTAATAGGTCCCAAAGTGGTACGCGGCTTTGTTTTTGAGCTAGAAATTTTCTAACATCCAACTTTATAATTTGCAAATAATACGGAACATTTTCAAGACATAGAAGTGGCTGCTGGGTGATTTAGCTAACCTATCCCCTAGATATCTTCTTAAATTGAATGTTTTCTAATAGAACAGGAATATGCCTTCAATACCTAATAGGTCCCAAAGTGGTACGCGGCTTTGTTTTTGAGCTAGAAATTTTCTAACATCCAACTTTATAATTTGCAAATAATACGGAACATTTTCAAGACATAGAAGTGGCTGCTGGGCGATTGAGCTAATCTATCCCCTGGATATCTTCATAAATTTGATGTCGTCGATATTAATTAGCATTCTAGACGCAAAATCTTAGAATTAAATATATGTTTTAAAATCGACATTTTAAATTGGTCGGGTTATACAGTGGCTGCTACTTTTGGCTGCTAACTTCACACCGGTACAGGCTTAGTGGTCCAAGTTGCACACGCTGCCAGACACGAGTTTTAATTTTTGTTTCTTAAAATTATTTAGACGTTAAATATGCTTAGACGTCAATAAGTGCTTGTAAACATCTATGTACAATAAATAATATTTTATTTACTTTAATTTTTGGCTTTTTTCTTTTAGTTTCATGATTGTTGTTCCTTGATTTTATACACATTCAAGGTTTTTGTTCTCTTATACATAAATTTGTTTTTTACTTCTGGCTTAAGTCTTTTAAGATAAACTTGTTAATTTTCGCAGACATAACACTAGAGCTGCGCGCGCTGGGCGTGCCGTGGTCGCTGCACGCGTGGACGCTGTCGCTGCAGGCCGCCGCGGCCGCCGCGCTGGACCGCGTCGTGGACCAGCTGCTGCAAGACTTCCTGCAGGTACACAGCTCACCTCCAACATTACGCGGAGGTGGACGCTGTCGCTGCAGGCCGCCGCGGCCGCCGCGCTGGATCGCGTCGTGGACCAGCTGCTGCAAGACTTCCTGCAGGTACACAGCTCACCTCCAACATTACGCGGAGGTGGACGCTGTCGCTGCAGGCCGCCGCGGCCGCCGCGCTGGACCGCGTCGTGGACCAGCTGCTGCAAGACTTCCTGCAGGTACACAGCTCACCTCCAACATTACGCGGAGGTGGACGCTGTCGCTGCAGGCCGCCGCGGCCGCCGCGCTGGACCGCGTCGTGGACCAGCTGCTGCAAGACTTCCTGCAGGTACACAGCTCACCTCCAACATTACGCGGAGGTGGACGCTGTCGCTGCAGGCCGCCGCGGCCGCCGCGCTGGACCGCGTCGTGGACCAGCTGCTGCAAGACTTCCTGCAGGTACACAGCTCACCTCCAACATTACGCGGAGGTGGACGCTGTCGCTGCAGGCCGCCGCGGCCGCCGCGCTGGACCGCGTCGTGGACCAGCTGCTGCAAGACTTCCTGCAGGTACACAGCTCACCTCCAACATTACGCGGAGGTGGACGCTGTCGCTGCAGGCCGCCGCGGCCGCCGCGCTGGACCGCGTCGTGGACCAGCTGCTGCAAGACTTCCTGCAGGTACACAGCTCACCTCCAACATTACGCGGAGGTGGACGCTGTCGCTGCAGGCCGCCGCGGCCGCCGCGCTGGACCGCGTCGTGGACCAGCTGCTGCAAGACTTCCTGCAGGTACACAGCTCACCTCCAACATTACGCGGAGGTGGACGCTGTCGCTGCAGGCCGCCGCGGCCGCCGCGCTGGACCGCGTCGTGGATCAGCTGCTGCAAGACTTCCTGCAGGTATACACCTCACCTCAAACATTATGCGAAAGAAAAGTTGCTGGTATGCCTCCTTCCCATGGCATGAGGCATGAGACAATTTTCCACTTGCTACGATCCTGACATACTTCGCTAGCTTCCGCGACTGTTTCCTGAAAGTACTATTACTGTCATGCATGCTCGTTGGTTACGGGTACTCGTGACCTGACCGTCTTTCAATATATCACCTATTCGATCCAAGTATTGGTCTAGGTCTAGTTGGGTTCATTAGATAGTTGAGTCAACTAGTTTGTCGAGTCAGCTGGTTATTCGGGTCAGATAGATTATTGGGTTAACTAGTTTGTTGGGCCAATCATCTCATCGGGTAAACTAGTTCGTCGGGTCGACTAATTCATCGGGTCAACTAGTTAGTCGGGTAAGCAATTTGTCGGGTCAATTACTGTTGTGAATGTGTGTCCTCTGAGTAGTAAGGTGAACTTTAAATCACTGCAAAAAGCGCTTATCTGACACAAGGGAAATAGATTAGCAAAAAAGAGCATTTATTAGTATGTGTGGTCATGTGTGAAATTTAATAGAGGACACCAAAATCTAATTACAACATTTTTGTTCAAGGTTTGCCCTTCGGATGACAGCCATTATAGCAACCAATTTATCTACGAATGCCTTCCTCTGCTTTTCAACATTTTGAGATACAGCAAGGTAAATACCAATTTTTTTTAAATTATTATTTATTTCTAATCTATTGCGAAACTCTCTTATTCAGAAGAGGGAAGGACCATAAGTAAGATGACTTTCAAGGCTTCATTAACAACACAGCCCATATACATCCCCACCTTTGGGGGGGGGATATGCTCTTTTTGCACCATGACACCGCGCTGGCAAGGCGCGGCCGTGTGTGGGACTCTCCGGTCTAAGGGACCGGTCTACCCACTAAAACCCATTGTTCTCTTGGCACATGGTAGGGTGGGCTTTCGTAATTCAACCGCCATGTGCTCCGGGGCCAGCTCGACCTAGAACTGCTCTAGCCAACGCCGGGGCACGAGCCTACCCTACCCTAACAAGTCCCGACTTGTTGACCTAGATATACCTTTTAATTTAGTAGTAGGAGCGTCGGATAAATGTACATTTGCGCTGCCACATATGGGCTTAATAAATATGTTTTTAGTATTATTTTATAAATTCCGCTAGTTTACACTAGAGATTAAATAAAACATTAAATAGAGTAAGAAAAAATTGTTACACGATAAGTCAACATAATTTTGACTCATCTAACGACAAAAGCGCCATCTGTATTTTACTAAACCTACGGTTTTGGTATCTGTCATAAATCCCTCACTCTTACTTTGATGATCCTCTTAATGTCAGCGTCAGACGATGTTTTAACAAAACGTTTCAAGTATCAAGTATCAAAAGGAAAAATAAGTTCGATAAGAAAGCCAGCGCTGGGCCCGCAGCGCCGCGTCCGCTGCAGCGTTGGTACGCCCCGTTAACGCGCGGTCGGCCCGCAGAAGGAGGGCACGGTGCTGCTGCTGGCGGACATCCTGTGCGCGGTGTACGGCTGGGAGCCGGTGCCGGCGGTGCGCGCGGACGCCGCGCCGCCCGCCGCCGCGCCCGCGCCCGCGCGCGTCGACCCCGCCTACGTCAACAACCCCTCGCTGGCCGACGTCACCTTCAGGTACGGCTGGGAGCCGGTGCCGGCGGTGCGCGCGGACGCCGCGCCGCCCGCCGCCGCGCCCGCGCCCGCGCGCGTCGACCCCGCCTACGTCAACAACCCCTCGCTGGCCGACGTCACCTTCAGGTACGGCTGGGAGCCGGTGCCGGCGGTGCGCGCGGACGCCGCGCCGCCCGCCGCCGCGCCCGCGCCCGCGCCCGCGCGTCGACCCCGCCTACGTCAACAACCCCTCGCTGGCCGACGTCACCTTCAGGTACGGCTGGGAGCCGGTGCCGGCGGTGCGCGCGGACGCCGCGCCGCCCGCCGCCGCGCCCGCGCCCGCGCGCGTTCGACCCCGCCTACGTCAACAACCCCTCGCTGGCCGACGTCACCTTCAGGTACGGCTGGAGCCGGTGCCGGCGGTGCGCGCGGACGCCGCCCGCCGCCGCCCGCCCGCGCCCGCGCGCGTCGACCCCGCCTACGTCAAAACCCCTCGCTGGCCGACGTCACCTTCAGGTACGGCTGGGAGAGCCGGTGCCGGCGGTGCGCGCGGACGCCGCGCCGCCCGCCGCCGCGCCCGCCGCCGCGCCGCGCGCGTCGACCCCGCCTACGTCAACAACCCCTCGCTGGCCGACGTCACCTTCAGGTACGGCTGGGAGCCGGTGCCGGCGTGCGCGCGGACGCCGCGCCGCCCGCCGCCGCGCCCGCGCCCGCGCCCGCGCGCGTCGACCCCGCCTACGTCAACAACCCCTCGCTGGCCGACGTCACCTTCAGGTACGGCTGGGAGCCGGTGCCGGCGGTGCGCGCGGACGCCGCGCCGCCCGCCGCCGCGCCCGCGCCCGCGCGCGTCGACCCCGCCTACGTCAACAACCCCTCGCTGGCCGACGTCACCTTCAGGTACGGCTGGGAGCCGGTGCCGGCGGTGCGCGCGGACGCCGCGCCGCCCGCCGCCGCGCCCGCGCCCGCGCGCGTCGACCCCGCCTACGTCAAAACAACCCCTCGCTGGCCGACGTCACCTTCAGGTACGGCTGGGAGCGGTGCCGGCGGTGCGCGCGGACGCCGCCGCCCGCCGCCGCCGCGCCCGCGCCCGCGCCCGCGCGCGTCGACCCCGCCTACGTCAACAACCCTCGCTGGCCGACGTCACCTTCAGGTACGGCTGGGAGCGGTGCCGGCGGTGCGCGCGGACGCCGCGCCGCCCGCCGCCGCGCGCGCCGCGCGCGCGTCGACCCCGCCTACGTCAACAACCCCTCGCTGGCCGACGTCACCTTCAGGTACGGCTGGGAGCCGGTGCCGGCGGTGCGCGCGGACGCCGCGCCGCCCGCCGCCGCGCCCGCGCCCGCGCGCGTCGACCCCGCCTACGTCAACAACCCCTCGCTGGCCGACGTCACCTTCAGGTACGGCTGGGAGCCGGTGCCGGCGGTGCGCGCGGACGCCGCGCCGCCCGCCGCCGCGCCCGCGCCCGCGCCCGCGCGCGTCGACCCCGCCTACGTCAACAACCCCTCGCTGGCCGACGTCACCTTCAGGTACGGCTGGGAGCCGGTGCCGGCGGTGCGCGCGGACGCCGCGCCGCCCGCCGCCGCGCCCGCGCCGCGCGCGTCGACCCCGCCTACGTCAACAACAACCCCTCGCTGGCCGACGTCACCTTCAGGTACGGCTGGGAGCCGGTGCCGGCGGTGCGCGCGGACGCCGCGCCGCCCGCCGCCGCGCCCGCGCCCGCGCCCGCGGCGTCGACCCCGCCTACGTCAACAACCCCTCGCTGGCCGACGTCACCTTCAGGTACGGCTGGGAGCCGGTGCCGGCGGTGCGCGCGGACGCCGCGCCGCCCGCCGCCGCGCCCGCGCCCGCGCCCGCGCGCGTCGACCCCGCCTACGTCAACAACCCCTCGCTGGCCGACGTCACCTTCAGGTACGGCTGGGAGCCGGTGCCGGCGGTGCGCGCGGACGCCGCGCCGCCCGCCGCCGCGCCCGCGCCCGCGCGCGTCGACCCCGCCTACGTCAACAACCCCTCGCTGGCCGACGTCACCTTCAGGTACGGCTGGGAGCCGGTGCCGGCGGTGCGCGCGGACCCGCGCGCCGCCCGCCGCCGCGCCCGCGCCCGCGCCCGGCGCGCGTCGACCCCGCCTACGTCAACAACCCCTCGCTGGCCGACGTCACCTTCAGGTACGGCTGGGAGCCGGTGCCGGCGGTGCGCGCGGACGCCGCGCCGCCCGCCGCCGCGCCCGCGCCCGCGCCGCGCGCGCGTCGACCCCGCCTACGTCAACAACCCCTCGCTGGCCGACGTCACCTTCAGGTACGGCTGGGAGCCGGTGCCGGCGGTGCGCGCGCGACGCCGCGCCGCCCGCCGCCGCGCCCGCGCCCGCGCGCGTCGACCCCGCCTACGTCAACAACCCCTCGCTGGCCGACGTCACCTTCAGGTACGGCTGGGAGCCGGTGCCGGCGGTGCGCGCGGACGCCGCGCCGCCCGCCGCCGCGCCCGCGCCCGCGCGCGTCGACCCCGCCTACGTCAACAACCCCTCGCTGGCCGACGTCACCTTCAGGTACGGCTGGGAGCCGGTGCCGGCGGTGCGCGCGGACGCCGCGCCGCCCGCCGCCGCGCCCGCGCCCGCGCCCGCGCGCGTCGACCCCGCCTACGTCAACAACCCCTCGCTGGCCGACGTCACCTTCAGGTACGGCTGGGAGCCGGTGCCGGCGGTGCGCGCGGACGCCGCGCCGCCCGCCGCCGCGCCCGCGCGCGTCGACCCCGCCTACGTCAACAACCTCTCGCTGGCCGACGTCACCTTCAGGTACGGCTGGGAGCCGGTGCCGGCGGTGCGCGCGGACGCCGCGCCGCCCGCCGCCGCGCCCGCGCCCGCGCGCGTCGACCCCGCCTACGTCAACAACCCCTCGCTGGCCGACGTCACCTTCAGGTACGGCTGGGAGCCGGTGCCGGCGGTGCGCGCGGACGCCGCGCCGCCCGCCGCCGCGCCCGCGCCCGCGCCCGCGCGCGTCGACCCCGCCTACGTCAACAACCCCTCGCTGGCCGACGTCACCTTCAGGTACGGCTGGGAGCCGGTGCCGGCGGTGCGCGCGGACGCCGCGCCGCCGCCGCCGCGCCCGCGCCCGCGCGCGCGTCGACCCCGCCTACGTCAACAACCCCTCGCTGGCCGACGTCACCTTCAGGTACGGCTGGGAGCCGGTGCCGGCGGTGCGCGCGGACGCCGCGCCGCCCGCCGCCGCGCCCGCGCCCGCCGCGCGTCGACCCCGCCTACGTCAACAACCCCTCGCTGGCCGACGTCACCTTCAGGTACGGCTGGGAGCCGGTGCCGGCGGTGCGCGCGGACGCCGCGCCGCCCGCCGCCGCGCCCGCGCCCGCGCGCGTCGACCCCGCCTACGTCAACAACCCCTCGCTGGCCGACGTCACCTTCAGGTACGGCTGGGAGCCGGTGCCGGCGGTGCGCGCGGACGCCGCGCCGCCCGCCGCCGCCGCCCGCGCCCGCGCGCGTCGACCCCGCCTACGTCAACAACCCCTCGCTGGCCGACGTCACCTTCAGGTACGGCTGGGAGCCGGTGCCGGCGGTGCGCGCGGACGCCGCGCCGCCCGCCGCCGCGCCCGCGCCCGCGCCCGCGCGCGTCGACCCCGCCTACGTCAACAACCCCTCGCTGGCCGACGTCACCTTCAGGTACGGCTGGGAGCCGGTGCCGGCGGTGCGCGCGGACGCCGCGCCGCCCGCCGCCGCGCCCGCGCCCGCGCGCGTCGACCCCGCCTACGTCAACAACCCCTCGCTGGCCGACGTCACCTTCAGGTACGGCTGGGAGCCGGTGCCGGCGGTGCGCGCGGACGCCGCGCCGCCCGCCGCCGCGCCCGCGCCCGCGCGCGTCGACCCCGCCTACGTCAACAACCCCTCGCTGGCCGACGTCACCTTCAGGTACGGCTGGGAGCCGGTGCCGGCGGTGCGCGCGGACGCCGCGCCGCCCGCCGCCGCGCCCGCGCCCGCGCCCGCGCGCGTCGACCCCGCCTACGTCAACAACCCCTCGCTGGCCGACGTCACCTTCAGGTACGGCTGGGAGCCGGTGCCGGCGGTGCGCGCGGACGCCGCGCCGCCCGCCGCCGCGCCCGCGCCCGCGCGCGTCGACCCCGCCTACGTCAACAACCCCTCGCTGGCCGACGTCACCTTCAGGTACTCCGCGACTAACCTACCCGTGCTGTACGAATTCTTACACATAAGCTAAAGTACGTCTCCTATGCTTATCAATACAAATTATGACCTTGTATCCTGATTTTTAAAAAAACTCAAGTGCCTCCTAATCCGTCTTTGCAGGAACAGTCATATACTTTGTGTACTTTACAATATTTTGCATGACCGATCCTGACCTTCCTATTTATATGATCCGTTCACCTTCGTCAAAACCCGCTAAAAGACTGATTATATTCCTCCTTGACTGCCTGCCTCTATCGTTCCGTGGAGTAACTGAACTCTTGTAAGTATCAAAAGGTATGGCGCTCCTGGAGAGACTGAAGCACGGCTGAATCAAAGGCTTTCTCATAGTCCACAAGTGCCGAGCATAGTGGCAGATTAAACTCTTCAGTCTTCTGTATAATCTGCCGCATGTATATCTCCGTAGTGTGTATACCTGTGACCTTTTCGTCAAACCTGCGCGTGAGACGATTCGTGACAACTTGCGAGAACACCGTATAAACATAACTCAGAAGCGAGACTGTAGTTCTTCAGTTGGGTTCTATCTTCCACACCCCTGTGTCTGCTATATATCGACGCAAGAAAACTTAATTGCTGTAAGTAGCCAAAACCTAACTTTTCACCAGAGCCAAAAAACATTAAAAAAGTTAGAAAAAAAATCATATCTTTTTAATTATCAGTAACACAAAGATGATTTTTGGAACACAGTTTTGTTAAAATAATACTCATAAACAGAAATGAAAATATGTTTGTTAAAGTTATTAATAGTAGGCTTTTCACTACTTACAGCAATTGACTTTTCATTTTAAAGACCTGAAGAACGTCGTAAGTAGTTTACTGATTTCTATGGAGATAGCTAAGTTCCATATATTTACCGACATTTAAAATGCTATACTTGAAATTTTGAATAAAGTACAGACTATTAAAAGATGTAAGACTAACTCTAAAAAAATACAAATACCACTTAATTGGTATAAATAAAGTTTCGTTTGCATGTGTTGCACAAATAAAATGTTGTAAAATTACTTTTTGGTTTATTATTGTTACATAAAAATGTAGCTTGCTCTATAAGAACTTTATTAATCACATTTCAATTATTATTCTAAGTAGGAACACTGAACATTACGCAAATGTATTATAGGTAAGTATTTATGGGTACGCAAAACCCTTCAATCTCAATCAATAAAATCTTTCAATCATACTTTTCATTTAAACGTTTCACGTAATAATCTATGAAATTAATTACTCTTATTAATAAAAAAGAAACAAAAAGAAACTTCGTATCATCTTCCATAAAAAATCCTAAATTTACTCTTCTTCATCGGTGTCTGGTAAACAATCGATTGTTTTTTTATTAAATTTTAAATCTAAATATTCTTTAGCACAATGGCTAGGTATCACTTTGTTATCAATCAATTTTTTTAAATCGTTGTATTTCTGGACAGAAATCGGCAACTTAGCTGGGTATAAATTAAAATAAGGTTCTTTGTCTCCAATGTCACCAAGTTTAACTTCAATATATGGCGCATCAGGGACCATAGAGTGTTTTACAATCATTACATCTGGTTTACTTTTTTGAAACGTTGCTATACGTATGTGAGACATCATAATTTTTTGAGTTTTTTTGAATGTTTTATTAACAACATCTTCAAACCCCATGAAATCTTTTCCTTCAAGTACGGTAACTTTGTAGGGAAATGGATTTTTCCTTGCCATTTCTATGACCGTTGCCCAGTGAGATGGAGCCCATACCGTCGTTTTCCTGACTGCACGTTCTATAGTTGCATGCATACTATCAGCTGGCATGTATGTATGCCCTGGAAGAAGAAAATTAAATTGAATAACTTCTAAATTTATGCAGCGTTTTAATGCGTATCGTAGCATGCTTAGAACAGTTTTATTTTTATTTTGCCCAAAACACGAATCTGAGTAAAGAAGTAATTTTTTCAAATTTCTGCTATCAACATTCTGTATATAATTTAGCAGACAAGAAGATATTTCATTTGCTCCTCGATGAGCGTCAGTTTCGGACCAAATGTAGCAAAAACCAAATCGGGTTCCACTTTCATAAACCGTGAAATCGTAAACAGCTATTTTGCGGCTGTAGTATAAGGACATGTTAGTACCATGCGGTGTATTTAAAACTTTCTGCATGTCGAAGCTTGCGCAAATTATACTCTTATCTTTTCCAAAAATAGTTTGATGAAAAAGGAATCTTTTCTGAGATTCTTCTTTTTCTTTTAAATGTATATTCATTTTTTCTGTGTCTTCTTTTGTTTGCACGTCGTATGTTTTGAAGGACGTACATAGGTTACATTTATCCTTTTTGGGGACATGAAACCCAATATTATAACCTTTTTTGAAGAATGCTGAAAATACTTTGTGTGACATCGGCTTTGTTTCATCTTCCTTGCAGCGCGTAACATAAATTTCATATAAATTGGTAAAATTCTTAACATCCTCTGACAAATAAAGCCTATTGGATTCTCTTCTGCAATAGTGTGAAAGAAGCAGTGGTAGCGACGACATAAACAGTTTAGCATGCTGTATTACATCATCCGGAGTTTTATTATGCGAACCATGTTTACCCCTATCATCTAGTTTTGCGAAGCCGTCTATAGTCGTTTCTGCTGTATACAATATAAATCTTTGGGAGATATCCAATGTCGCAATTAGAAATTGCTGGCAAACCTTTCGCCTTTCTTCCCCATCATTAATATAATATTCGTATGTAACACCACGTCTAGATGTGTTTGCGGTATTTATAGTACATTTTTTGACAGATTTTTGAACAGTTATCTGTGCAATCCAGTCCTTACGCCTTTGCTGATTTTGAAGATTCCAAAAAAATTGGAATAAAGCCTGCCGACGATCTTCCAAAATCTCACCACAGCCATTCCTACATTTTTTTCCAATACAGGGGTTAAGTTTCATCTTTTTTGCTTCAATATGATTTCCTTTACCATTAAAATAGCTTTTACCATTTTGTCTTCTTATATTATTTTCTTTTTTTATGAGGAACTTAGGTTTGCTTTTTTCAATATTTATTCTTTTTATTTCCGGCTTTTTAGTAATTTTTGACTTCTTTCCCTTCTTAGTCTTCTTGACATTTGGCTGGCTTTCGTCTTTATCTGATTCACTTGACGTTTCCTGTTCACTCCAACTTCCTGAATCTTCTGATGAAAAAACTTCATTAAGTAGATTATCGCCAGCATCGTCACCCAGAAAATCTAAATAAGCTTTATTAAATTCTAGTTTTCTTTTACATTGTCTCGGAAAATTGTTTCTCTTTTGTTTTTTAGTACTTTTACCTGGCCTAGGAGATGGGCTTTGCAAGGAACGTGAGAAACCTATAACAGGATCTTCGTGGAAACTATTGCTTGTTCCAGAAGCAGGTGACGTGCTACGTTGGACGCTTGCACCGCGATCCTTGTAGAAACCAGTACTTGTTCCAGGAGCAGATGACGTGCTTTGTTGGACGCTTGCATCGCGATCCTCGTAGAAGTCGGTGCTTGTTCCAGGAGCAGGTGACGTGCTTCGTTGGACGCTTGCACTGCGATCCTTGCAGAAACTGGTGCTTGTTTCAGGAGCAGATGACATGCTTCGTTGGATGCTTGCACCTAGATTCTTGTGGAAATCGGTGCTTGTTCCAGGAGCATGTGATGAGCTTCGTTGGGCGCTTACAGCGCGATCTTTTCGGAAACTGGTGCTTTTTCTAGGAGCAGGAGACATACTTCGTGGGACACTTGCAGCGCGATTCTTGTGGAAACAGGTGCTTGTTCTAGGAGCAGGTGACGTGCTTCGTAGGATGTTTGCAGCGCGATCTTTGCGAAAACCAGTATTGGTTCCAGGAGCAGGTGACGGACTTCGTGGGACGCCTGCAGCAGGATCTTCGCAGACACTGGTGTTTGTTTCAGGAACAAGAGATAATATGTCCGTTACTTGACCTTTGATTGGTGATTGTACTTCTCCGTAATTTGTTTCCAAGTTTGATAAGGGATCAATGGATTGAGCAAGACGGATTGAAGAATCGTTCGATATTAGTTGACACTGATTAGGATTAAAGTTGTAATAATGGGAATATAAGTCTTCTTTAAAGTAGTTCTCCTTATTCTGAATAGACATCTGTTCACAGAAAGAAGGTTTACATGGTGTGATTTTCTTGAGCACTTCATTTGTTTCTTTGATGTATGAATCTGGATTACGAAACGTTGGAGTTAATTCTTTTTTTTCCTGTCTTTCCTGATGAGGTGTTATTAAAAAACCTTCACAATCTTCATTTAGTGCTTCAGTGATATTGGAGTTGGTGTTTTCCGTGCTTGCAATAAGTTTACCACCAACATAAATTTTTTGGTTCAATATTTTTACTTTGGCTTTTTTCTTTGGTTGTTTCAGGTCATCCATCCACTCTCTACGTTTCGCCATCTGAATAAAAAAAGGGTAAAAATAAAATAGTAAACTTTAAGATCCAACGGTCATAAAAAGTTACCTGTTCGTGATACTAACCGTTTAATAAGTAGTCCTAGTTATAGCACCAAGTCATGGTTGCCATTTTAGTGTATCAGAACTGAACTCAAATGTCAAATTTTAAAACTCTGTACATAAAGAGGAAATAGGTAGTTCATAATTGGCTTGCAAAATGTGGCCGAAACATACATACCTACTCAGTCACGTCACGAAGGAGTTATACCTAAATGAAACAGATCATTCAAAACTAAGTAATACAATAATTATACTTGCCTTGAATAAGTTTAATCCGATAGGTACAATACACCGTGAATACACTAACTCTCGACAAAACTGGGTACTTTATTTTCACACTACACAGACAATAATTTCTGTGACAACAATCTACCATCGCGATCGTAGTTCAACTGCGTGCGCCATCGCCGCTTTGCGCTATCGTCGCGCCACAATACTACCGTAAGTAGGGATAAAAGGAAGCGCAGGCTAAAATTTTACGGCGTAATCAATTTTGTTGTAAGTAAAATGTCACAAAACAGTGCCTCTAATGTTCAATAATTATATCATACCTACCTTAAAAAATGTGTTTCTTCTCATTTTCTGAGTATTTAGAACTCCCTAAAATGTAGTAACAAAAAATATATATTCAAAAACATCAATAGAAAAGTACTGTAACCTTATGGCAAACTTTAATTACAGACTGAAAGAATACTTTAAGTAATATTGTTTTAAATGCACACTCCAAAGAATGTTGTAAGTAATCACGTATTTAATTCGCATCCCAAAAGAATGCTGTAAGTAATCATTCCACATGTTATTTTCATTCAATAAAAATGCTGTAAGTTACATCAGTTGTTTAATAATAAGCAACACTTTTGCCGTAAGTGAAAAAGTGTCGAAACACCGTTTTTTTAGTGACTTACTGCAAATTGAACACGTAAACTTTTCAAAATTATACCCTGTTTTGCAAATTTTTGTCGTCGTAGCGATATGAGACCCAGACCATTCGATGCAGAAAATTTTTCTGAATCTAGCTGTGTATTTAGTCTACTTACGCCATTCTTGCTACTTACAGCAAATACGTTTTCTTGCGTCGATATGGTATGCTTTAGGCGGTTTGTTTTCGAGTATGACGGAGTTGAATGAAACCCTGAAGGGACGTTTAAAGACGGATAGTCCATCTGCATTTAGAAGTTCGCCTATAACTTTTTCAACAGTCACCGCCTTATTGTGTTTGAGCTATTTGCAAGTCACACTGGTTTCATACATTCTGACGTCCTGGATGTCTTCGGTGTGATGTCTGGTTAATTTATTATTATTATCAGGCGGTATTATCAGACTGTTATCAGCAGACTCTAAAAATATATATTTCTATTCATTTGATATTAATGCAACAATGTATTCAATTAAATCTTGGGCCTTCTGTATAATCGTATATCCTTTAACACACCCACCCCTATAGAGTGGAGGGCCGTCTATTCTACGGCCACAAGATCGTGCTGGTGTCGGAGTCGCCGCGGCTGCGCGCCATGCTGGCGCCGCCCGCCGCCGCCGCCGCCCTCGCCCCCGCCCCCGCCCCCGGCGCAGGCGCTGCCCCCGGCCCCGCCGGCGTGGCGACACCCGCGGCCCCCGCACCGCCACTCGTGCAGATCAACGACATTCGATACCACATATTTGAGGTACGCATCACGCAACACAGGTAAGAATAAAAACTTCATTAACCTTAGTGTCATCGCTATGGACCGAATTACGGATTTTGTACCATCATCACACTGAGAAAAAAAATGGCTAACAAAGTGTCCATAAAAGCTTTGTTGAATAATTACAGTAACTGCAACAAAACACTTGACACATAATAATAAAGGTCTCATAGTGCCCTCTGCAATTTTTTTATTGTTAGAAATTTATTGTTCCTGTGGCTTCGGAAATCTGAACCAAAGTAACAATGTTTATCGTTGTTAAGACAGCAACCGCGACTTGTTCATTATTGTTCGAATATTAACTTTAGTGTTATAGTGTTATAGTATAGTATGACAAAATAATCTGTAACAAAAAAGTTGTTGTTATGTTTATTTATTACGATGCTGGATGAACAATATTCAAAACTAACAAAATTTAAGATTGTTCGCTTAGCAAATAAATTAGTGTTATGTGACAACTTCCGAGTAGTTGTTTCGTTTCACTCGGGCGCCGACACAAATTAGGTACCTACCTACTTTTTATATACGCAGGACTCGGCTCGGCTCGTCCATTTCCTTCGCGAATGTTCGACCGCGCGGGCGCGTATTGTGTCGGTGTAGCACAATGGCGGAATATACTTTAAATCACGGCTGTGAACACTAAATACTTCTGCTCTACTATTTAATATGAATTTAAGAGCAAGACAATTTACAACTAGTGCTTAGATTTAAGAACGGACATGAAGCAGGTTGAGTGAATCGTTGGGGTTACAGACCTACGAAATATCGAATTCCAAATGATCGAATATCGAAATACACTGATAATATTTTGATATTCGATCATTTGGATATTTCGATATTTCGTAGGTAACCCCAACGATTCACACAATGTCCGTTCTTAATCATGGCAAAACGGGAATATTTATGGTGACAAAGCTAAATTGTTGGTGTAACTAATATGGGTTGTGATATGGCACAAGACCACAATTGTTTTTTTAGCAACATATTATTGTTGCCGAATCTACCTAATTGTCGATTTCATTTGACAATAAAAAATTTGTTATGGTAGTAATTCACTATGAACGGCTCTCCCGGATTAACTTTTTGTTGTTAATTTAGCAGGATTTTTTCTCAGTGCAGAGCAAAGTAAAATTACTCATTCTGCTTTTAATGGCGGACACAAATAGATGGACCCTTGATAGCTAACAGTTATCACATATGATAATGTGATGTCTCTTGCGCTGTGGCACTGTAACCAGCGTGTGTTTGGTCAGCGCGTGATGCAGTACCTGTACTCGGGCGGGTGCGCGCGGCTGGCGCTGCCCGAGGCGGACGTGCTGGAGGTGCTGGCGGCCGCCTCCTTCTTCCAGCTGCGGCCGCTGCAGCGCTACTGTGAAGCGCGCGCTGCCACCACTGTCGACCTCAACAACTTAGTATCCGTTTATATTCACGCTAAGGTGAGTGCATGCACAAAATTGTCATTGTCATGTCATTTCAATAATTTTAGGCTAACTAAAGCAGTATTTGCGAAGCTCTCTTAGAGGGTATCTTGCTGGATTCTGGACCCGTGGCTAGTAAATTTATTCCAATAATAAAGAAAAGATGTTTGGAAAAATGGTAACATCATTTTGGGGAGACCCTGATCAGAGGCGTCGGAGTTTGGTATGGTACAATCCAGGACAAACCTACATGAAATCCTTGGTTTGACAGTGACTCATCCAACCTTACTAGAAGCTTTTAGTTTCTGCTTTCCGGTTACGGTCTAGGCATGTTCCAACAAACAAGTTTTATCATCTTCTTCGTGTAAAATCCTCACCTATGCGCGATAACCAGCTGTGTTCTAGGAACGATGATGTTTATCACATGTTGTTGGAATGTGGCCGAAACTCTGAGCTAAGGGAAAAACTCCTCGTGGGATTGGATCTGGCTAATGGCAATATGAATTGTTTGCTGTCGGAACCATTGTTCAGCTTAGCCATAAAATTATACATGTTTGTTTGCTTGTCCTTTGAGGAGGCAAACTAATATTTGTGTATATAATAATTGTGTGTGTATGTTATGTAAAAATGTGATTATTCCTATGAGGCTGACATGTTCACCCTAAGAGTTCAAAGCCTCGTTTAAAAATAGAAAAAGAAAAAAATACAGTATTTAAAAATAACTTGACTACGGATATAATGAGACTCAGATGTTGTTATAATCAAGTTCCAAGGTATTTCCAAGATCAAGTCATAATTATATCGAACCACCTAGATGACGCTCACGCCACCTGAGTACTTTCAGACTGTGCGTGAGCAATCTTGTTGTTTTGCAAAATCTCCTATTGCGGAAATTTATCCACTACTCGTACTTGTTTTAGAAATCCATACTAAGATTATAAATGGGAAAGTGTGTCTGTCTGTTTGTCCGTCTTTCACGGCAAAACGGAGGGACGAACTGACGTAATTTTACGTGGAGATAGTTGAAGGGATGGAGAGTAACATAGGCTACTTTTTATCCCGTAAAAATCGACAGATTCCACGGGATGCGCAATAAAGGCATCGCTCAAAAACTACTGCACAGATTTTCATGCGGTTTTCATCAATAGATAGAGTGATTCTTGAGCAAGGTTTTGCGGTTGTTTTTATCTCGGAAAAACGGATAGTCCCACGGGAAGCGCGATAAAACCTTCGCGCCATAAACCGACTTTCGCGCATATGTAGCCGTGGGCAAAAGCTATGACCCTTAACCCTCTATAGACCCAATCCCGAAATACACGCACACAAAAATTACTATGTCATAGGTGATAGATTTTTCCTACTGACTTGACTGTTATCGTCATTTTTTAACAATAAGCGTTAAGTAAGTAGGAAAAAATCTACCATCTATGCAGACGAAGCTGCGAGTACCAGCTAGTAAAGCAAAATTATTGTAAAGTTTCATTCATTTGTTTTGTCAGGTATATGGCGCCACACAGCTGCTGGAGTACTGCCAAGGTTTCCTCCTTCAGAACATGGTAGCTTTGCTCACATACGACGACTCAGTCAAGCGGCTACTGTTCGGTAAACGCTTGCCCGGACACAACGTGCTGGGCGGGCTCCTCACCACGCTGCAGAAAAGAATCGAGGCTAGAAAGAACCAGACGAAGGCTAGGTAGCACGCGAATCGAGTTGTTCGAAAATCAATTGTCGGAATCGAATAATATTATAAATCGAGATTTAGTGTTTGTGGTTATTCTCTCTAAAATCGTGCCTCTGCTTTTGGTATAGGAAAACATCAACATATTTGATACCACTACAGATAATTTTCTAAAGTATTGTATGTATAGTATTTAGAAATAACTTGGCAATTTCGAAACTAACACGATGTAAATTCATAATTATATTCGTATATCGGGTCGCGATTGGGTAAATAATTTGACGACAACTCATGTAAGTTAGTTGAAAAATTGAGGCAACAAAAACTAATCTTTACGATTATAATTATGAAAAAAGATACCATAATAGCCGACGTGTTGTGTGCGTGTTAATTTATCACAAAAAAAAACTATTTAATTGAAAATAATAATTTATAGCACATACTTTAATTGTAATGCAATTTCTTTATAGTCTATTGTGCAATCTAGCTGAATTTTGAAATAATAAAACGATATATAATATAGTTTATTGTTTATGAAAGGTGTGTAGTATGATGCAAACACAAGCACCATCGACAAATGTCATGTTCAATTTTCCCGACTGATATTTAAATACTTACATTAATTTATTATCATTCTACAAATGATGTCAATAAAAATAATAATAAACAAAATTTAATTACACAATCTAAGTCTAGGAGCAGACACAGCATATCAAATGTTAAAAATACTATTTTATGAATGGCAACAACCTTTGAATATAGATTATACACTGTTTGAAACACTTATTTTTGGCATTTCATGTCGTCAAATTTAGTTGACTTTTCTTTTTGTTTCATTCAACGCAACATCATATACTATGAAGTTTATACTATATATATTTTAGATCTACCAAAAATTAAATAATTCATGTCAACGTTTTTCTTTTTGTCTCTTATAGTTGAAGTGTAACGGCTATTTTGATAAGTCTAAAAATACTATATTGAAATGTCCTATAGGTTTGTAAGAAAAAAGAATTTTATATTAGTAATACTAACTACCTATGAATTTGGTATTATAATCTACATAATTAAATAAACAACAAATTTCTTGAGCCATTGCTAAGAGTGAATATGTAATTTTCTCTTGTTAAAACCAATGCACTAAGAGCATCAGCACTTTGGCGTATGCTGTGTTGTCTATTTTTATATTTATGATAATTGAGTAAAAAAATACGTACTTAGACATTTTTAAATTTCTGGCATCACTTAGCAAAAGATTCAATAAACAACTTTGGTAATTTCTCATTTTATTGGTCTACAGCCATCTCGTCTTCGTTTTGTGTATTTTAAGTGTACACAATTATCTTACCAATGGCAATATTAATTCTAAAGGCGTGCGTAAAATATTTAAAAAAAGAATAAAATGTGTTATATTCTAAAATGACGATAGTGCGCTCAGTGCATACCCTTTTATGTGTCGCTTTCTACAAAAGCTAATAACTGTAACATGATAGTGGTATCGCATTGCAAACATATTATTATCGTTATTTCGTTTTTATGAGATATCCCCTTGATTATTTGACTTGGTCACACTGACGTGTTCTGTTAAAGTAAATAATTATATCAAAATGTTGGTAAATTTTAAGACTTGAAGCTGAATAAATAATTAAATTTAATATTATTCGTGGAACAGGTATTTATAAAATAATTTTTCATGCTTAAAATGTCTGATATCCCTGACACGATATAATAAAAATTTGCTACTGTATATTGTCTACAGTAACCTCTTGTGACTAATGTCTTATAAGCTTCTAATGGTAAAGTTTGTATCTAAACATCAAATTTGATCTTTTTGAGGTCGTAATCATATTAAACAAATTGTACTGATACATGAAATGATAGGTTTGTGTTTTATATAATGTCAATAATTTATGGTTCGTTTAATATAAAATAAAATTATGAATAATGTGTAGATACACATAATCTAACTCAAGTACTCAGCACAATGCTTACATATACGAAAGTAATATAAATGTAATGCTATTTTCTGGTGATTACATAATAAAAGATAAAGATCTTACTATAGTAAATGGAAAGTAATAAGTGACTGTGTAACAAAATGTAATTATTGTTGAAATAAAGCCTTATGTTGTAACGATTTGTATTTTTTTCCTTGGATACATTATCTATACGGATATAATGGTTTGATAAATTTGGTCTCTGGATCTATATTTATTTTAGGAGTAGTAACTTCTTTAAAGAAGCAGCCGCAATTCAGTAAACAAGTATGATTGACCATTAGATTCTTCATTCATCTAATTCATGTGAAAATGTAATATAATAAAACAGGTGTGGGGAATTCGGTGACTCTTAGAGTAGGTATTTCCTCACATTAAATAAGAAGTTTTCACATTAAATAAGAAGTTTATTAATCTTCTAACATATTTGTTATAAAAAATTATTGTGTTACCTTGACAACGTAAAAAGTCCATAAACAATATTCACAACACACTCCAGACCCGAAATTAAATAGTGACCAAGTAACGCAACTCAAAAATTAAATCAACGTAAACTTTAAAGTTAAATATTAGAAGTACCGAGCAGGCAGCTTTATCTTTCGACCACACCGTGTTGTCCTTGTTACATCCCCACCATCTAGATTCGATGAATCTACCACAGGACAATTTGAATCCTCTAACTTATTACTATTGTCTACCATCACTTTAGACCGTTGCATGATGTCTGAATCGCATGAAATCTCTAGGGGATACAGCCTCTGACATGGTCTTAATGTTTCACCCTTTTGAGTCTTAACTCTAGCCAAACGACTGATTCCATCAGCTCCAGTGACTAATTCCGTTATTATTCCCAAGGGCCAAAATATCCTTTTTGCATCAGTCTCCACCAGAACTATGTCTCCTTTCTTCATTTCTTTAGTCGTTTCTTTCCATCTATTCGTAAGTAAAGCCAAATACTCTTTACGAAATCGAACTCTAAAATCTTCTCTTAACTTCTGTAGATATTTATATCTTAAATTTAAGTTTACTTTATCTACATAATCTAAATCCGGTGTTTCGTTGGAAGGTAACTCATGTAAAAAGAGCATAGGTGAAAGTGGCCGCAAGTCATCAGTGCATGTAGATACATATGTCAATGGTCGACTATTGATGACAGATTGACAATCACACAACACTGTGTCTAACTCAACCCAAGTCAAGCGCTGACGCCCTAATATTCTTCGCAACATTTCTTTTAATACTCTCACGAGCCGCTCCCACCATCCTCCCCACCAAGGAGTTCTAGGTGGAATAAAACGCCATTTTATACCCTGTGTTGCTGTCAATCTTTCCACGTTCTGCCAATCAAAATCTCTTAATAAATTAGCGGTTCCTTGGAAATTTGTCCCATTATCCGTGAAAATGATATTGACTCGGCCTCGTCTAGCAATAAACCTACGGAGACTCATAATAAAACTATTTATGGACAGTGAATCTACCAGCTCAAAATGTACTGCTCTAAATGTCGCGCAGGTAAATAAAACCACCCAACATTTTTCTTGATTTCGCAAGTACATGGGTCCGGCTAGGTCTATTCCAGTGATTTGAAACGCTGCTGTACCTTCAAAACGCTCACAAGGAAGTGGTGCCTCTGGTGCATCATAATGTTTACTTTTTTGCTTACGACAAATTATGCACTTCTTTACTATATCCTTACACAACCATCTGGCACTTGTGATCCAGAATCTGTTTCTCAACTCTACCAACAAGGTTTGCGATCCACTGTGCAGTAACTGTAAATGTTTTTCCTCAACCATTCGCCTCACAATAACATTTTTCCCTGGTAGTAATATGGGACTCGAAAAATCTTTGTCATAGTTGCCTAAATCTAATCTTGTCCTTATTCTCATAACGCTATTAGAATCCAGATATATACACAGTTTCTTATTCAATTTAGTTTTATTTACATAGTTTTCTTTCTGAATTAGTCTTATCAGTATATTTTCAGATTCTTCAAATTCATCATTGGTTATATAAGTTGTCCTACGATTATTTTGCTTTTTCCAACGTAATATCCAAGCTACTACTCGAACTATTTCCGAATACTTCGAAAAATATAACAGTCTTTCGCTAAAATTTTCTGTATCTACCGTAGTATTTACAAGTACTTCCCTTTTTGCTTCTTTTGAAACAACATTTTCATCTACTGATGTCTGAAAAGATTGTGGCCACTGTTCTTCATCGGATAATAGCCAAGCAGGACCACCCCACCACTGACTTTGTATTAAAATCTTCCCATTACAGCCACGTGACAGTAGGTCTGCTGGGTTACAGCTGCCTGGTACGTGACGCCAGTCTTCCTTCTTAGTGTGAGTACAAATTTCTTGTACCCTATTGCTCACAAACGGCTTCCAAGCGCATTGTCTTTGTATCCAAGCTAAAACAACCTCAGAGTCAGTCCAACAATATAACGGACAACTGCTGTATGTAAACAACGCTCTATTTATTTCATTAATAAGCCGCGAAGCAATAAGTGCCCCCATCAACTCTAATCTCGGTAGAGTAATTGCTCTTTTGCTTGGTGCTACTCTACTTTTCGCCATAACTAGCCTTACAGTCACCTTACCATTGTATTCCGTCCGAACAAAGACACAGCCTGCATACGCGTCAATTGACGCGTCACAAAACAAATGTAAACTAATCTTACACTTCGTTAATATTGTTTCGGATAAGCGTCTAGGTATTTTGCACTCATTTATTAGATGAACATAACTTAACCAACTCTTAAATTCCTTATATAACTCGTCACTGATATTTTGATCCCAGCCTGTATTGTCTACCCAGGCCTTCTGTACTAAAAGTTTAGGCACTAAGGTCACAGGTGCTAGAAATCCAATCGGATCAAATATCTGCTGCGTTAATGATAAAATGTCTCTTTTTGTGAGTCTATCTGGTATAGGTCTACTAAGTTGAAATTTACACTGTAATTCATCAGTTACAGTGTTCCATAGCACTCCTAATACTGATTGTACATTTACAGTGTTGTCTACTCTGAAAGGAGAGGTGACCCAACATCGCAAGTCAAAACCTCCTTTTAGCAACACATTCTTAGCTTCTTTAATGAAGGTAAAGAGAGCTTCTTTTGAATCAAAACTGGCTACACAATTATCAACATAAAAGGAATGTTTCAATATGTCAATTGTCTGTCTGCACATCCCTTCAAAATTATCTAAATGATAATTGATTGTGGCTGCTAAGAGAAATGGACTACACGTCACTCCAAATACTACTCTTTTATGCCTATATGTAACAATTTTATCCTTAGTTATCGGGTCTTCCCACCATAGAAACTTAAGGTAATCACGATCTTTTTCTAAAAGTAATATTTGAAGAAATGCTTGCTTAATATCGGAAGTGACACCGTAGGTACCTTTCCTAAAGTTAACTAATAATTTCGGAATTAATTCTATAAAATTGGTACCGGATTCAATGCAATTATTCAGTGACAGCCCTTGAACATCTTTGCACGACGCATCGAATACTGGTCGTATTTTTGTAGTAGTGCTAGACATCTTAATCACAGCGTGATGAGGAATAAAATGTCCTTCAGTTGTGTTGCTTTCTGTTCGTTCTATAATATCTTGAGATATCCAATTCTGAAAAACATCATTATAACTTAGCAAATGACCAGTCCTTTCTAACTTCCTAGTTGTCGTTAAGAGTCTTTTATAGGCTACATTGTAATTACTGCCAACTTCCGGATATCCATCTTTCCACAATAATCCTACTTGGTAACGATTGTCCTTAAAACTAATAGTTTGTTTAAATTGGTTAATTACCTCTTCTCTTTTCTTGTCTTTACATATCTGTTCATGTGGCTCTACGATTCCCAATATTTCCAAATCCCACAAATCCGAAAGTTTGTTTTGAGCATGACAACTAAAATTCATTGAGCATTGTGCATTACTATAAAAGTTAGGGCCCTGTAACGTCCAACCTAGCCTAGTTTTAATAGCTACCAACGACCCTTCTAATTGTACAATAGTACCCATACAAATAACTCCTAAATAATCAGCTCCTATTAACATATTTACATCGTTAATGTCATATTCACTGTCATCAATATTTATGTTCATTGACTTTAACTTAGACATTAACTGAGGATCGTGTGCTTTGGGAAGATGGCCACAAATGTCATCGAGTTCAAGACCTATAAGTTTTGTTGAGAAAGAAGAATCTAGACTGCTTACATTCACTTCAATAAGATTGTGGGTTTCTGCTGGCTTAGTTACACCACTAAATAATGAATATCCTAAATTCTCAGTACCCACTATCTTAAGGCCTAACTCTTTAACTAGACTTTTCCTTATATAAGACCTTTGAGATCCAGTATCACATAAGGCACGTACTTTCTTCCTTTTGCCCTCATGTGAAACTTCTACAATCAAGGTCTGTAATAAAATGTTTACGCCTTTCTTTGAAAAAAGCGCTGTCGCCTCCTTAAGGTCTTTTTGTTTATCTTTATGAAGGTCAGGACAAAATATTACTACGTGGCGTTTTCCGCAAGCCATACATTTTAAAAACGTTTTGCAGTGTTTAGCTATGTGACCTTTACGTAAACAAATATAACAACCTCCCTTATCTTTGACAGCGGCTTTCTTTTGATCTAAAGACATTTTGAGCCCTTTATTACATTGAAGAACTGAATGAGTCGTACTATCACAAAAATAACAAAAGTTATCATTACCTGCTTTTCCGGAACTTTTCTCCTCTTTTGATACGATGCAAGCTGCTGTCGGCGGTAGATCTATATCGCTGCTCGAACTATATGTATTAAAGTTACCGCGTGTCAAGATAACGCGATCTACGGCTTCAGCTTCTCGTTTCAAGAAATCTAAAAGTTGCGTTAATTGGCCTACCTGGCTAACATTTTTTGTTCTATTCCAAATAATTAAAATATTTTCAGGCAAAGCCGATTCTACTAATGGATATAACATCGCTTCGTACTTTTCTTTTGTTACTTTAAGTGACTCCAAAGCGTACAAATGCGTCATCAATTGATCGTAAAGCGATCTTATATCCATAAGCTTCCCCCTTGCCTGACACAATACGAGACCTAGCAACTCTCTAACATACGTATCAATGAGGATTTCTTCCCTAGCAAACCGTCCTTTTAGTTGCTCCAGCGCTCTTGTGTAGTTCTCGCCAGACGGAGGGTAGCTGGTGACGAGTTCTCTTGCTTTAGATCCCTCCTTCATGGCCTGTATGAGATACTGGAACTTATCTTCAGGTTCAAGAGACTCATCTTCGTGAATCTTCTTGAATTGTCCCCAAAAAGATAACCACGTTTTCGGACTGTCATCGAATTTTAAAAGCTCTATTTTTGGTAGCTTTATATTTCGTTTTTGATGAAAGCATTCGTCAGACGCTGAACACTTATTTGATTTATCATTTTGCTTACCAAATTTTTCAACTTTTGCTTTTACTAAATAAAATTTTCTCAAATACGACTCACATTCGTCAAATTCTTCCTCAAATTGCTCATCCGTACATGAATTGATGGTCAGATTTTTTATTTGACTGTCAAGCTCCTTTAATTCATTCAATTTTTCCACAAGGTATTGAAATTCTACAGTCATCTTATCAAAATCTTTTGACTCTTCAATTTCTCTTACTGACCTGCTAAATACTCGACGTGTGTATGCACGTTTGCGCCTCATTCCATCAAGTTCTAATTTTGCAGATCCATCCGCTTTCACGGTCGCCATTATGTGGGGAATTCGGTGACTCTTAGAGTAGGTATTTCCTCACATTAAATAAGAAGTTTTCACATTAAATAAGAAGTTTATTAATCTTCTAACATATTTGTTATAAAAAATTATTGTGTTACCTTGACAACGTAAAAAGTCCATAAACAATATTCACAACACACTCCAGACCCGAAATTAAATAGTGACCAAGTAACGCAACTCAAAAATTAAATCAACGTAAACTTTAAAGTTAAATATTAGAAGTACCGAGCAGGCAGCTTTATCTTTCGACCACACCGTGTTGTCCTTGTTACATCCCCACCATCTAGATTCGATGAATCTACCACAGGACAATTTGAATCCTCTAACTTATTACTATTGTCTACCATCACTTTAGACCGTTGCATGATGTCTGAATCGCATGAAATCTCTAGGGGATACAGCCTCTGACATGGTCTTAATGTTTCACCCTTTTGAGTCTTAACTCTAGCCAAACGACTGATTCCATCAGCTCCAGTGACTAATTCCGTTATTATTCCCAAGGGCCAAAATATCCTTTTTGCATCAGTCTCCACCAGAACTATGTCTCCTTTCTTCATTTCTTTAGTCGTTTCTTTCCATCTATTCGTAAGTAAAGCCAAATACTCTTTACGAAATCGAACTCTAAAATCTTCTCTTAACTTCTGTAGATATTTATATCTTAAATTTAAGTTTACTTTATCTACATAATCTAAATCCGGTGTTTCGTTGGAAGGTAACTCATGTAAAAAGAGCATAGGTGAAAGTGGCCGCAAGTCATCAGTGCATGTAGATACATATGTCAATGGTCGACTATTGATGACAGATTGACAATCACACAACACTGTGTCTAACTCAACCCAAGTCAAGCGCTGACGCCCTAATATTCTTCGCAACATTTCTTTTAATACTCTCACGAGCCGCTCCCACCATCCTCCCCACCAAGGAGTTCTAGGTGGAATAAAACGCCATTTTATACCCTGTGTTGCTGTCAATCTTTCCACGTTCTGCCAATCAAAATCTCTTAATAAATTAGCGGTTCCATGGAAATTTGTCCCATTATCCGTGAAAATGATATTGACTCGGCCTCGTCTAGCAATAAGCCTACGGAGACTCATAATAAAACTATTTATGGACAGTGACTCTACCAGCTCAAAATGTACTGCTCTAAATGTCGCGCAGGTAAATAAAACCACCCAACATTTTTCTTGATTTCGCAAGTACATGGGTCCGGCTAGGTCTATTCCTGTGATTTGAAACGCTGCTGTACCTTCAAAACGCTCACAAGGAAGTGGTGCCTCTGGTGCATCATAATGTTTACTTTTTTGCTTACGACAAATTATGCACTTCTTTACTATATCCTTACACAACCATCTGGCACTTGTGATCCAGACTCTGTTTCTCAACTCTACCAACAAGGTTTGCGATCCACTGTGCAGTAACTGTAAATGTTTTTCCTCAACCATTCGCCTCACAATAACATTTTTCCCTGGTAGTAATATGGGACTCGAAAAATCTTTGTCATAGTTGCCTAAATCTAATCTTGTCCTTATTCTCATAACGCTATTAGAATCCAGATATATACACAGTTTCTTATTCAATTTAGTTTTATTTACATAGTTTTCTTTCTGAATTAATCTTATCAGTATATTTTCAGATTCTTCAAATTCATCATTGGTTATATAAGTTGTCCTACGATTATTTTGCTTTTTCCAACGTAATATCCAAGCTACTACTCGAACTATTTCCGAATACTTCGAAAAATATAACAGTCTTTCGCTAAAATTTTCTGTATCTACCGTAGTATTTACAAGTACTTCCCTTTTTGCTTCTTTTGAAACAACATTTTCATCTACTGATGTCTGAAAAGATTGTGGCCACTGTTCTTCATCGGATAATAGCCAAGCAGGACCACCCCACCACTGACTTTGTATTAAAATCTTCCCATTACAGCCACGTGACAGTAGGTCTGCTGGGTTACAGCTGCCTGGTACGTGACGCCAGTCTTCCTTCTTAGTGTGAGTACAAATTTCTTGTACCCTATTGCTCACAAACGGCTTCCAAGCGCATTGTCTTTGTATCCAAGCTAAAACAACCTCAGAGTCAGTCCAACAATATAACGGACAACTGCTGTATGTAAACAACGCTCTATTTATTTCATTAATAAGCCGCGAAGCAATAAGTGCCCCCATCAACTCTAATCTCGGTAGAGTAATTGCTCTTTTGCTTGGTGCCACTCTACTTTTCGCCATAACTAGCCTTACAGTCACCTTACCATTGTATTCCGTCCGAACAAAGACACAGCCTGCATACGCGTCAATTGACGCGTCACAAAACAAATGTAAACTAATCTTACACTTCGTTAATATTGTTTCGGATAAAGCTGCCTGCTCGGTACTTCTAATATTTAACTTTAAAGTTTACGTTAATTTAATTTTTGAGTTGCGTTACTTGGTCACTATTTAATTTCGGGTCTGGAGTGTGTTGTGAATATTGTTTATGGACTTTTTACGTTGTCAAGGTAACACAATAATTTTTTATAACAAATATGTTAGAAGATTAATAAACTTCTTATTTAATGTGAAAACTTCTTATTTTATGTGGGGAATTCGGTGACTCTTAGAGTAGGTATTTCCTCACATTAAATAAGAAGTTTTCACATTAAATAAGAAGTTTATTAATCTTCTAACATATTTGTTATAAAAAATTATTGTGTTACCTTGACAACGTAAAAAGTCCATAAACAATATTCACAACAACAGGCATAGGGCAAGTAAACCCATACAATTCAATCTATAACTAATAAATAACCCAAAAGAAATGGTGAGTTTCACCCTAACCATTGAAACTGCATGTCGCTTACTCCTCCTCCTCCACTAGGTATTAGAGAGCATAAAGGAATAACGTACAGTATATTGCTTATGTAATGCATTTGTCGCGAATACTTTGAAATTCACAGATAAAATAAGATAAAATATGTAATCATATACCCTAACGGGTAGATTTGCGATAGAAAAAGATCTTGTGATATTGAAGGCCAAATAAAAGACGCAGCCTTCCAACCGATATTAGTAGTTGGTTCTAGAATAACGGTATATTCTCAATTATATATATATATATATTATATATATATATATATATAATTGATAAAGATAGATATATATATATATATATATATATATATAATTGATAAAGATAGATATATATATGTCAAAACACGGGGAAGATATGTCAAAATGGACTTAAAGAAAGAATGTATCTAAAGTAAAAATATATAGGTATTTTATTCATTAATAGGCTTGTATCCACTATGAACAAATCTGATGCATTAGGTTGCATAACTATTAAGATGATCATTTAATTATGAAAAAACAAAGTTTTATAAAATAATAACTTTTGATTATTTATATTTTTATAAAATAAAATTGCACAAAATAAGCCATAAGTCACGTGACAGCAAACACCAATTAAAAAGTGTTACGTCACGCCGTGCGAAACGTCAAAGTCAAAATGTCATTCCCATAAGTGTCTCTTGGAAGTGCGAAAAAGAATGGGCATCATTCCTTCTCGCGAGTGTTAGCCACTTTTTACGTATCTGCTGATTGTTTGGCACGTATATAAATAATTTTTTTGGTGTTTTTATACTTGTGCTTGTACACTGGGGCACTATGCAGTACTTGTAATACGATGAATCCATTTTTTATTAAAATAACTTCACAATACCGAATATTCCGATACTAAAACAGCTGTGTTTTGCACGGCGTGACGTCATTCAAGACGCCATGACAGTCATGAGCGTTTTTGATGACTAATGTCAAATATTTAATTAAATGCAAAATTATTCTTATAAATAAGCATTTTTTTTCAAAAATAATAATTATTTTGTATAGAATAGGCATCAAGGTATATTAGTATCTAACTACTGAAATTTAGGCAACAAGCCTATTATAAAAATAAAGTTCTAAATAAAATCTCTAAAGTTTAAACAGGCTTTTCGCATACATGCAATCGCGAACACTGAAATCTTATTGTGGACCGTAGTCAATATTGTATTGGCTGTATTTTTTTATGGGTCTGTGCTTACCGTCATGTTGTCATCCAAATGTCATGTGTAGATATTTGACATTAGAAGAATATTGCGACTTGTGGGTAAAATTTGCGAAAGGTGAATTGTTTAGTATTAGGATATTTTAATTATAAGTGTTAAATGTCGTGACAGTGGATAAAATGCATTTCTATAAGGAGAGAATTTTGAACGATACACAATTAAAAAGACTAAATGAACACAAATATTCATGTACCAGTGCAAGTATATTGGATGCATGGCTTCAGCCGTGGTGGTGCTGGCTTGTGTCAAAGACGCCTCTATGGCTCGCGCCGAATCTCATTACTATATTAGGTTTAATAGTCAACATAGTCACCACATTAATTTTAGTTTGGTAAGTACGAACTGTAAGTTACTTTGTTATACATTGTACCACTTCTGTGCTGATGACGGAGCGTAACGACTTTCTTTTTTTCATCATTTACCATTTCTTGGAGTTAATTTTGTACTTTGACTTGGACTGGCAGTATAAATTATGATGATAATACGTTGTTTACAATATTATTGACACTTATTGCATTGAAGTGGTCTTAGAGGAAGATAACATTACAACATAACCTTTAAATAACAAAGCTGGAATATATCAATTGTAATTCCCTTTATAGAGTATTATAGTTACAATGTTCTGGGTATGTAATTGAGGCTCATTTTTCAAATTCATGGTTATTTCTGTTCTGTGTCCACATTCCTTTATTGCCTGCTACTTTAAATGACTTAACATAATCTTAATAATAACAAAGGAATACACTTCCAACAGAGTGTTATAATAATGGTAATCTGATTAAATGGATACCCTTGTGTAACTGTACCCTTTGTAACTGTTTTCTAGGGAAGAATAATTTTTTTGTGCATATTTTGTAATTGTTAAATATCTTTATAACTGTATCTACCAATAAAGCTGGATGAAGTTGTTAAAGTATGATTCAATTTATCTCAAAAATTCTAGGTTCATAGAAAAGATAAATTAAAAGCTAATTTAGTAGGTCATATTACTTAGCAAATCTATCAGGTATAATACTAAAAATAAAAAAAAATGACAGAAGTTATAAAAATTTATTTGCCAACACTAATAAAAAAAGTCAAGAAGTTTGAAAATTTAAAATAAATATTTAGTATAGGTACTGCAAACTTCTTATCATTAACATTTTATTTAACTTTATTATTTTTTTACTATGTATATTATAGTATTACTAAACAGTTATTTAAAAAATCAGGTTCTCGTTTCATTGTTTTTCTTCTTTCAGCAAATAATTAGGAAATGGGTTTTATTTTTTTTATTTAAAATAGGTTTGCGTTTGTCCACAATCTCACCTGATGGTAAGTGACCATGAGGACTAGGGTGGAACACGCTTACCTAGCAAATGCCTATTCACTCGTGACTTGAAGACCGTAAGATTATATTGTTCCGGGAACACAGACATCGGCAAAGAGTTCCACATCTTAGCTGTTCGTATTAAAAACGAAGACTGGAACCGTTTTGTACGTATAACAGGATAGTCCACCACGTAAGGATGGTAGTTAAGCCTACGTCTGTTTGACTGGTGGTGGAAAGGAGCAGGTGGAATTAATTCATGTAATTCCATTTGTGTAGCATGGGTGCAGCATTTAACTATATTAGTCTCACATAATATTTTATATCATTATCAACTGTACCTATTCCAAACTTAAGATAATCTAAGAAAAAATAAAAGATAAATAGTTACTAATTTTATGTGTACTTGGCTTGGTTTTAACTCTTCAAAGGAATTGTAAATGAATAAACAACCTAATGATCCCTCCTGAAGTGAAGTCCTAGTAAAGTATGATATGTAGGCATGATTGGTACTATCACAAAGCGCCTACTTAGTGAACTCCTAAAGGCTACAATATCTCCTTATTCAGACTATTATGCCAAAGCTTTGGCATAATAGAGTCCAATGGCATACTTTATTGTAGGACTCTATTAGTGATGGATGTCTTGTCCACAATCTTATAGGTATTATATAAATATAATTATACTGCCAAAAACATAGAATAGGATTATATTATTACTCAATAATGTTATTAATAGCTATATGTTGAGTAGTAGATATCTTTATACATATCATTCTATCAATAGATTAAATCTATATGAATACACATATTTATACTATATATTTCAGTCATATTAAATGTATTTTAAGATAATTTATATTGATCAGCTGATTGTATTATAAACAAATGTAGTTGGATTAGATATATAAATTATTCCATTATGATCCATCCTAGTAGATCTACTAGTAAGCAAGTATATAAATCAAATCTACATTAAAATAATATTTATTCCACATAGTGGCACTACTGGCACTTATTGACATCATAGTGTTAATAAATTGTTATCTTAAGCCTACCTAGCTAGTGTCATAGAATAGTACATCAGAAGTTAGTTGCAATAGTAACAATATTGATTAAACATTTCGCACCTTTAGAATTGTTGTGACCAAAATTCTTTTGGTATCAAATTTTTTTGGTAAACGCTAAAAATGTGGTTGAATTTTTTTTTGTTTTTCTATTATAATGCTTTAAGTTGTACTTTTATTGTCATATTTTTTTTTGTTAATGGTAGTATATGAATTGTTTTCATTATTGTATACTAAACTATAACTAATTAGAACAAGAATTTTGGATTAGGTCACTTCAATTCTAAAGGTGCGATTTGAATATATATATTTTTAAATAATAATTAAGTTAATTTACTAAGTACTTACAACATGCATGGGCCTTAGAAGCATAAAATCACCTAAAGAGCAATGCAATTATTTTTTATTGTTATTATTGGAGTTTGTCTCAAGAATTGTAAACATTATGTGGATCAATAGACATTGTGGTGGCATCATCCTCGGGTGGCACATACAGATACAAATATACAATCTCACATGCATTAAGGGTCTTCAATATAATAATACTTTGCAGGTATAGCCCAGATGCAAGACAGAATCTGCCATGGTGGGCGTGCGCCCTTTGCGCCCTGGGGGTGTTCATCTACCAGAGTCTGGATGCCATTGACGGCAAGCAGGCACGGCGGACCAACACGCAGTCGCCGCTCGGCGAATTGTTCGACCACGGTTGCGACAGCATCTCCACCGTGTTCATCGCGCTCGGCGCCTGTATCGCCGTCAAATTGGGGGAGTATCCCACATGGATGTTCTTTCAGGTTTGTTTAATTTATTAAAGCCTATTATATAGAATTGTTTTCAAATAACATATAGGGTATATAAAAGTTATATATTTGATTGACCCTAACTACCTAATCGCCCATACATAATTAGGGTAGGCTTTCGGCTCTTCAGCGAGAATGAATATATGCTGTGATGACAACTGACTGTTGATAGATAAAGAATAATACTAAGTCAGTTAATCATCATTACGCGACTTGTTTTTATAATGAGTAATTATCTAATTTAATTAATTACTTGTTTACTATTTTCTTATCAGAGGAATTCAGTGATTAGGCAGTATTGTAACTACTAAATTTATTTGATGTATCTCGTTCATATATGTATACTAGCTGACCTGGCAAACATTGTTTTGCCATATAAATAATATTTAAGTAATGAAAAATGTTAAGGGTGGACAACCTTTATCACTAAGGGGTATGAAAAATAGCTGTTGGCTGATTCTCAGATCTACTCAATATGCTCACAAAATTTCATGAGAATCGGTCGAGCCGTTTCAGAGGAGTATGCAAACAAACATTGTTACACGAGAATTTTATATGTAAGATATAGTACTAACATAAATTCTATTAAATACAGATAATTCTAGTTGAGATAAAATAACAAATACAAGCAATTGACTGTATAGTTATAGCTTACAAACTTATATGTTACATATGTCATTGATGACTCACATTCAAATAGTCACTATATAAGTTGCCATTTTACCAATAATATTGTTTACTGTAGCTGCAGCAGTGGTTTTTAAATAAAATTCAAAGACAAACACAAATATTAATAAATAAATATTAATAAATAAAACTTTACAAAATAACATTCACCGACTTGCATGTATACTAAATATGTAAATATCCAACTACAGATTTAATTGAATGATTTAAGTTTGCCGAACGCACACCAGTTTCCAGAAAGTCCCGGTATTTTTTTTCCAAAACCTAAGGTCGAAACTAGTTGAAATCAAATGAATGTTAACAAAATCGAACGTGATTTTAGAAATTTCCTACTTGATCCAGAACCCACTTTAGTTAGAACACAATTTTTAAAACATCTCTGTAAATTTTATGAAATTTCATTACAACACTGTTAATAGCACCTAAAACTGCTAGACGACAAATTGAAACAGCTTCTATATGTTTCGAAATACTGACGGTTTTCGTTGTGCAATTGTACATTTTAACGGTTTGGTGACCATACCTGGCTGGCTACGTACAGTGCCTGAATACGCGCTCATTTAATATTCCACGCATGAATGAAACGCTATGGTGAAACCCCTAAGGGCTTATTGTTTTTCAGCTTCGAAGGACGTGCTCAACTCAGGGTTCGATACGTGGCCTTCTGTTGTGTCTAGTGCGTTTCTATGTTTCTGTAATCCTAAGTTCTTATAAGTGATACTAGAGAAAAAAGTTATTAGGTCGGTGCTAATATTTTTATCATGGAATCAGTACTAATGGGTTCTCCTCAAATGCTAATTGGGTTTCTAGTAACCTTCTAAATAGTCACGTCTCTGTTTATTGAGGTCTCAAGCGAATGTTTTACGCTATACTCTTGCTGTTTATTTATTTATTTATTTATTTATTTATACTTCGTGTACAATGTGTACAGTGGCGGACTTAATGCCTGAGGCATTCTCTAACAGCCAACCTTTAGATGGTGCAGAAAGCAAGGTGGTAGATGTACCAGTGAAATGACTATTTATAAATCATCCATATATATAAATATAAAATCCTAATACATAGATATCATATATAATATACTAATACATAAAATTATATCCCGAAATAGTTAGAAATATATCTATAGTAATAAATAAATAAACCGACAAATATGCAACAAGTCTTTAGAGTATATTATTCTGATGAATATGTTTTCGCAACTTATTTTTGAAACTAGTTCTGCTAGTTGATGTTTTAATATCGATAGGCAAAGCATTCCAGAGATGAATTGATTGTACAAAAAATGAAGCGTGAATTATTTCAGTATGGTGAGATGGAAATTTTAGAAGCAAGCCAGATGATGACCGCAGAGATCTATCGTGAGAAGCACTTAGGAATTGGAAGTGAGGACTTAAATAACTTGGTGTATTAGGGCCATTGACGATAGTGTATAAAGCACTCAATGTTCTCAGATATCTACGCTGCCGAATAGTCAACCAGTTCAAGCGCTTGCGATACTCGGAAACGTGGTCATATTTTCTCAAATTAAAAATGAACCGAATGCAGTTGTTCAGAAGCCGGTCTAGTTTATTAAGTAGATCTGCATTCAGGTCGAGATAGCACACATCACCATAATCAATGACAGGGAAAATCAAGGTCTGAACAAGCATTTTCTTAATATCAGCAGGTAGAAAGTTTTTTAACCGATATAGCGACCGTAACATTCCAGTAACTCGTTGACATATGCTGGTAACCTGCGGTTGCCAGCTAAACGTAGCATCTAAATAAAGCCCAAGATCCTTCACGTGATTACAAAATGGAATCAAGTTATTATTAAATATAATTGGACAAACATTATCTGTGTCCACTTTAGCAATGAGTCTGGGACCACCAACCAACATTGCTTGACATTTCGCTGGGTTGACGAGTATACCAAATTGGTCAGCCCAAGATTTAATAACAATAAGGTCGTCATTAAGCTTATGAATAGCCTCATTTATATCATTAACAGCAGCTTGAGCATAAAGCTGCAGATCATCGGCATACAAATGATACGAACACCGAAGACGGTGAGTTATGAGATTAATAAAAATTGAAAAAAGAATTGGAGATAAAATGCCGCCTTGAGGAACACCAGCCCTCAAGTTACTCCAAGAAGACGATTTGTCCCCTGAAATAACTGACTGCTGACGATCCTGAAGATATGAAGAGAACCAATTTACCGCCTCATGAGAAAGCCCAAAATGGGTGAGGATGGATAAGAGAATTTGGTGGTTAACAGCATTGAAAGCGTTGGAAAAGTCAATTAATACAAGAACAGTTAATTTGGTATCATCTATGCCAGCTCTAATATCTCCCGTCACCTTCAGTAGAGCGGACATAGTACTATGGCCTGGCCTAAACCCAGATTGGAAAGTGCTCAGCAGAGAGTTATTGTGGACAAAAGTGGAAAACTGCTTATAGACACAGGCCTCAAGAACTTTAGAAAGATAAGGGAGAATAGAGATTGGGCGGTACTCATTGGGAAGTGATGGATTGGATTTTTTAGGGAGAGGTCGAACAAAGGCTTTACGCCAAAGCGACGGAAATGTACCAGTCTGAAGAGAAAAATTTATTATGTGTGTAAGAGGAAGAAGAATGTAATCTAAAATAGGAATAATCATTGGACGACTAACTTTATCACATCCCATAGCATTAGATCTAATAGAAATGATAATTTTCTTTACATCATCGACAGAAATCTTTGAAAAACTAAAAGGAGTAATACCGGGAGTGGATAAATTATCTATGTAAGCCATTGCGTTAGTGGGATCAAAGCACGCTGAATTACTGCTACCTGAAAAGTGGTTGTTAAGGTCGTCCAATGTTAATTCAATGGGAAGCTCCAAGTGATGATCTCTACCGATACCAAGAGTTCCGAGAAACTTCCAAATAGCGGCAGACGACGTTGACGTGATATTGTTAAGAATGTGGCGGCGTTTGGCATTGCGTATCACCTGATTGCACCGATTTCTGGCATCCTTGTACATGTTCCAGTGATCATCCGTGCGTAGTTTTTTGAATTTTCGGTAAGCTCTGTCTCTTCGTCTCATTGCTCGTTTGATATCTTCAGACATCCAAGGAGCCGGCAAGCGTTTCAGTTTGATTTTTTTAACTGGAGCATGAGTGTCATAGATTTTGTTAAGAATTACATTAAAACCTAAAACCTTAGCGTCCACAGTGTTGGCTTGAAACACTGGTTCCCAATCAGTCATTGAGGCATCACTGACGAGGTCACTAACGTTCATACGAGCAAAGCACCGCTTATACAGAACCTTGGGGATAGGTTTTGGGGGTTTAAGGATATAGGATATGAAAATAAGGTCATGATGTGAGAAACCAGGAGCTGAATGTTGGCCATGAGAGGAGACAAGAGAGGTGTTTGAGGTAAGGACTAAATCAAGCCAGGTATCATCACCACTAGGATTTAGGTGAGTGGGATCAAGTGGTAAAATGTAAAGACCAACTGACCTGATTACATTGATGAGTTTCCGGGAACGAGGAGATTCAGAGGAGAGGATATTAGTGTTGAAGTCGCCCATGATTATGTGATGTGAATACTCAGACCCCAGAGACTCAAAAACTGACTCCAGATCAGTGAAATAGTCAACCGAAGGGGGACAATAAACTACACCTAACAAAAGTTTTGCAGTAAATACACTAACCTCTAAAAACAAATACTCAACCGAAGCAGAATAAAGGGAGGGAGAGGCAGCAATTATTTTGTATTGAAAATCACTCCGTAGATATATTGCGACTCCGCCCCCGCCCTTACTAGTTCGGTCATTACGTATAAGTGTGTATCCTGGAAGTGAGTAGGAGGTTGACAAAAGATGCGGTTTTAGCCAAGACTCTGAAACCAAAAGTGCATGAATTTTGCATTGATGAAAAATATCATGTAGCTCGCCAAAATGACTAGGAATACTTTGTGCGTTGATATGACACACATTAATCAATCTATTGGAAGTGTGATTAAAGTTTCTAGCTAAGAAGTCACTAAGATTGTCATCAATAGAGCAAAAACTGTCATCAGTCTGTGAGGTTGACGATTCGTCGGCAGAATAAAAAATTTCGGAAGACATAGGTAATATATATATAAAAATATAGAATCAATAAAATATACTTATAAATAAAACACTAAAATATATAAATAAATAAAATACAGTAAAATTATACAAGGTACTTACTTAAGTGCCGCACAAGCATGTCTGCACCACCCACCAGCGTACAATAATCACTTGAGCATAATATTATAGTGCACAGTTATAATGCTAAATAAAGATAACAACATTATAATAATAATAATTAAAAAAAAACAGTGAAATACAACCCATACCCACTAACTAAAATTCAACAACAGAAACAAAACAAAACTCAACCAAACCAGTGCTAAACAGTTGCATGGGCAACAGTCTGATTATTTAAAGCAACGTGAAGTTTATTTTTATTACATCGATGTGTTTATTCAAGGCTTAAAAAAGCAATCAGCTCTCTGTCTACGGTACAAAGAAAAAAAACATTGTTTATAGTATTACATAGAGATTACATGCTACCTAATTAATGAGAATTAATAAATTCCCTTACGCTACAGAATACAAATATACAGTAATAATAAAGTAATAAAACGATCTTAGGACAAAAGGCCATCTGTATTTTATGTCAGTGTTTCAACTAAAAAACGGCTTTATGAGCCAAACCTCAATAACCTCACACAAAGGCCGCGTTCCGTTTCGCGTCAAAAACGATAATATCGCGAATTCGACCAAGTGAGAAAGTCACAATTAATGCTCAATTAGCCCTTGTATTTTGTGACTATTAAATTCGGCCGGACCCGGGACTACATCACCCTTGCCGCAATTTAGAACATGCCCAAAAAAAAAAAAAAAAATTGACATTGACATTGACAAATGCAATAATAATCTTGACAGATGACATGTAGTACACTTTCACTTTACTGTGGTGTGTTTACATTTGGTTTACCTACATAAAAATTACTAAAGCTAAATATTAAATTAATGGGTACGAAACAAAATTATTATACCAATAGAAGGTGTCTTAATATGAAACTAAACAGTATTTGTATCAATCTACAAATTATGAACGCAAAAATATATTGTGTATACACTCTGAGAAAAAATCTAAATTTTAAGCATAGGATAACGAATGTACGAGTAGAACATCAATATTCATCAAGATTCAGACAATACTTTCAGATAATAGGTCTATACAAATGTAATAGTAACAAAAGGATGTATAAACTCATACTACCTATGGAATCAAGCCCATTGACTAAATTTGAGCAATATTACCCAACACAAATAACATAAAATATGACCCAAAAGAATAGATATCAAGCAGCCAAGAAAAACAACAAACATGTATTTGTTACTTCACGCTATCAACCAACCTGGATGAGTTCTGTGGATACTGAGCAAGAAGGGGTGTCAGTTCACTGAAGGAGATCACTTTATGTCTTTTACCATCTGCGGATTTAATGTGGATGATGCCATTCTGTGACCAGCATGACCGCATACCAAAGTGCAAGCGTGCCCTACTAAATACACTTTGTCTGTTTTTTGTGAGGAACTCTTTCACGGAAATAGGTGATCCCTTCAGACTCTTCTTCACATTCCAAACTGAAGATCTATCCTCAAAATGGGTGAACCATACTACAATTGGGCGATGTTGATCATTCTTTACCGCACCAAGTCTATGACAAGATCTTATTGAGGATGTAGAAATGCGTTCCAGGTTCAATTTGCTGTGAATAACTTGTAAAACTGACTTACTGCAAGATTCCTTTTCTACTTCTGGAATGCCCATGAATACCAGTGCCTTCTGTCTATGCCTATTTTCAAACAACTCAATATGCTTGACACATTCCTCAATTTGGTTACGAAGCAGCCCAATCATATTGAAAATCAGTTCCCTGAAGGTCCGGAACTCCTCTGCCACTTTTGCCACTGTATCTTTATGTGGCCCTGCGTTGAGGAGCTGTTGCTGGAGCTCTTCCATCTTCTTGTTGACCCTCTCCTCAAGACTCTTCTGTCCCTCCAGGATGCCTTCCAAATGTGCCATAATTCCAGTTGTGATTCGAAGTGCTCAGATGTAAAGTTGAATTCAAATGTTAAGGTGATGATGTGATGTGCTGGCAGATGGTGCAAAAAAAATCACTTAGCTACATCAAATGGTTTTGCAAATGTAAGTAGCCTTTTTAACAGATATTTGTAATAGAAAGTGATGATATTAATAGTTATATTGCTATAAATAAAATTTAAATAGGATATGAGAGATTAAAACACTTCTTATCTTTTCCACATCTACCTTCGAAAAAAAAAAAGCTTGCTGTTCTAACATGCAACAAGGTACTAGAAGCTCTTTTTTGTGAAAATGCATAGCTTTTTATAATAATGTTTCAGTGTTACCGGTTTGCACTTTCATATATTTAAATTGTCAAATTATTCTTATGAAAAAATGTTATTGTACTGTTAAGGATTACTTAAATGATAACAATGCAAATAACTCAATAATTACGTTGCCAATTTTTTTAAATATAATTTTTATAAATATAATGTGTTTTTTATAGTGTTTGTAGTTTGCCGCGATTTTCATAGGAATTACATGTACTAATGGACTGCGGGTAGTTTGTAACAGTAATTAATCAAAAACAAAGAAGCTCTTATGTTGGCTTTTCTATTGCGCATGGTTCCAAATAAACACCATTTTTTAATTACTTTTAATGAACATCCGATATCTAGCATGAACGCTATTATTGTCTCCACGGAGCGACGACGTCACCCAATAAGGTTCACAGCTAGGTTATTTCCACGGCTCACTGAACTCGGAGACGGGCGACGCTCGCCATGTCACTGTTACTCATTTAATCTGCGCATGCGCACTGTTAATAAAGTAATCAGACACAATTATTATTATTGTGGTACAATTTCTTTTTTTTTTTGGCCTCCACTATGATTTTTATCCTGTAGCGGGGGGAAAGTTGCAAAGGAGATAATTTTTTTTTGTATGGAGAATAGGCCCACTACAAAATGTAACGTTTATTAATGAGACATAAGTTAAGTAATTTCTTACTAACCCTAGATATTATAAGGAACATTAGCTTGTTTTTATCTAACGGGAATATTGACAAATCAATTAAAACATGAAGATTGAATAACCTAAAAATTCTTAGTAGTTAGTAGCTTTATTTTGATTTGTATTCAAATTGTTTTTTACGTAAATGCTATTTAACACTTTTTATTATTATTACACGCTTTTTATTGACTTACTCTGTCCGTTTGTTTGTTTGTCATGATCAAATCTTGTAATCGATTTTTCGACCACTTCTACTGCTCCAATCGAGCTCAAATTTTTTTTACATGTGTATTCTAGATGACAATACAATATTCAATCATTTTCGAATCATAAAAATACATAATTATGTTGTAATAAATTAAAAACTTTTTAATATGAGAATTGGTTCAATGAAGCAAACAGATAGAATTTGATATAATGCATATGTTTAATTCTAATACTACATTTTCTGAACAATTATGTACATTTCTTTATGTTTGTTATAATAATCACGAGACTAAAAAGTAGTAAATAAAAAAAAAAATAAAAAAAACTTTTTAAAAAACACGCTTTTTACGCAAAGACTAAAAAACGTTTGAAAAAACTTTTGTTTGTTATAAAGACTAAAAAAACATTTGATCTAAAAAGTAGTAAATAAAAAAAAATTAAAAATTTAAAAAAAACACGCTTTTATTAAAAAGACTAAAAACCGATCTAAAAACTTGAAAATAAAAATAAAGTCACGCTTTTAGAAAATTTGGGTACATATCAAGAAAAATTTCTGATGACAAAAAGAAATGTAACTCAAAAATTTGTCTATAAAATTTAGCAAATTAGTCCAAGAACTCAATGACTATAAAAGCGTGGGGTGTAAATGTTAAGACCATTAAATGAGTAATGTTTAATTTTGAACACCCCACGCTTTTATAGTCATTGAGTTCTTGGACTAATTTGCTAAATTTTATAGACAAATTTTTGAGTTACATTTCTTTTTGTCATCAGAAATTTTTCTTGATATGTACCCAAATTTTCTAAAAGCGTGACTTTATTTTTATTTTCAAGTTTTTAGATCGGTTTTTAGTCTTTTTATTTATTCTTGAAAAATACAATCATCATTGGCCACTACCAAACGCCCGAATTCGTATTATTTTTTTGCATTCTAAATAATACTGGATACGGGAAAAAAACGAAATCAAGCCGTTGGAAACGTAAACACAGAATTCGGTTGAAAACAAACCGACGTCAATTGGATGTCAGTGTAGGTACCATTCTGTCGCTGTCAAAAATGATGACGCGTTCCGTTTCACAACGAACTAATAGTTAAAATAATTTAAAATAATATTAAAATAATTATTGAGAGTTCAATACTTTTAAATAAAATAAAAAAAGAAATAATACACTATCCTTTATCTATTATTATATTTATATATTATTTGTATATATATTAAATCATCTTTCATTTTGATTTAAAAAACGTTATTTCCTTTACCTCAAATATCAAAAGTCGTTACTAAGTTTAATTAATAGATTTTATTATTCCCGTTTCATTTTTACTCATAATATCGTGCAATTGCTTTTAATAATAAATTGATATTTTAGAGTTCAGTAATATCAATAAACGTTGCCGCTTTCTAGTGGGCCTAAAAAAAATTATCTCCTTTATAATTTCACATGCACATACGCCTAACCTGGAACAAATTTCCGCAGGCAGCAAATTAGTCGATCACTCGTATGCTGCCCTAACCGTATTGTCAATAAATTATAAACTTTTTGTTTTTAAGAGTTTCCGTTCTGCTGTGTAAAATTATCGTTTTGCCAAATTTTGTGATTCTAGGTCTATGGGAAGTAGTCTCTTTGGATTACCTTGCGGAATCTTTACGTTCATTCTAATATATGTCTATTTTTGTTTTAGCTTAGTCTAAAATTAACTAAGTAATGAATCGGTACGTCCACGCGTTGGAACATCGATAACGTTGTGGTCTCGACACTGGGCTTCTATTCGCGAGAATCGCAGAATCCGGGGTTGACCCTGCCATGTACCAATTTGATCTTTTTTAGAATTTCATGTGTACATTTATCGGACGCTCCTACGGTGAACGAAAACATTGTGAGGCAATCTGTGTACACATGCGAAGAATTATGGTTGGCTTAGGTCTAATCGCTAAATAAGGGTGGACTCGTAACCCCTCTGTGGGGTCGGATATGAGTTGTAATGATGACGGTGACCTCCGCATTCCTGAGAAAAGGATGCTAGCATTTACAGGGTTCAGTGCTCTCTTCAAAGGAAGTGAAATTAAGTTAAGTGAGAAAGAATGCGTAGAAGGCTTATCTTGAGGTCTACAACAAGAATCCCCGCCTAATGAAATCTAGTTCATGCAATGTTTTCTTCCACGCAGCTCTCGCATATACTTTGATTCTTACACTCTTGTTTTTCTTCACTCTTAAACTGTCATTGTGGACGTTTGTTTTAATAGTAAGCTGTTATCATATCAGCATGATAGTACTAATAACATTAAAGCGCGTAGACACAGATAACACAATGCGGAAACGCGTGCTTACCTGTTTATCTTGTTTAATTTTAATCTTTGCCACTGACACGTGTCCAACCTCTTTCGTTTTGTGTATGTACGAATATGTGGAAACTACACGTAGATGGTAGGTCAGGGATGAAAGGAAGAATATAAATAATATTATAGATCATCTGGATAAAGATTAGTTTTTAAATATTTCCCTTTTTTTGTAATTGATAATTTAAATTATTTAATACTAGCAAGATGATGGAATCTTTTTTTTTAAGTTTTTTTTTTTCTTTTTATTAAATTGCGCAAGACATGCTGTCAAAGTCGCATTGACAGCGGACGAGTGTCATCATTGGTCACAGACTATGTACATTCAGGGTCAGTAACACAACATGTCTACAAATTCATGAATTTAATTACTAAATTACATTTCTTTTGTTAACTATATAACCATTTTTCAATAAGATTTAAATAAATTATCATTTTATATACGTAATAATAAAACATTTTAATCACGTTTTGGGATGTGTTTACTTGAATGTCTAGGTACTTGCAAATATCATTTACAGAAAAACGGGGGATTTAAAAAAAACATAATAAATTGTAAATCGATGAACATAAAATTACCTATCGATTGATATATCTTACGTCTCTGCACATGATTGAGGCCCACTTTTTGTCCATGTCCTTTGTTTGCATAACTTCAATTTGTAGATATTTTTTATGCGTTATGAATAAATATATCTGTGACGGACTAAGTGGCACCACTGCCGTTGTAAGAGTATTGATCACAGTTAATATATGTGCGTCAGTGTTGCTGTGGTCTCGGCACTGGTCTTCGAATCGAGATTCCCGGGATCGATTCTGCTCGATCGATTGTATTTACCAATACAAACGAACAACAGTTCGTTTTAAGAATTTCACACGTACATTTATGCAACGCTTGATAAAGGAAAACATGAAGCAGTCTACATATACTTGTGAAGAAATTCAAAAGAGTGTGTGAAGTCGAAAAAATCGCAATAAGCCAGCGTGGTTTACTTAGTCCTAATCAGTCTAAAATAAACTAGACTATACTTGTGCTCCTCTCAGGAGAGAGGCTGAGAACCCTTACTAAAGTGTAAGAAACGTGCCCAGGATTCCACATTCCATCGGACTCCATACCAGCAGGAGCGGTCCAATCGATATGAACTACGACAAAACTCAGCCTTATGCCTAAATTCCGAGAACCATGTAGGCAAACCGTGAAGGCGACCTCGGAAGAGGGGACGATGCAGCGCTGGCCCATAAGGGGTCCTTATGCGATTGAAGAGGCGTGGGAAGCCAAAGTGACTTTTCTTTTGTTTTTTGTTCCGCTGAAGAAAATACACTGAATTGCATATCCCTGCTGCGGAGAGCCGGTAGTTATGTGGGGCTCACCTCCCCAGAAGGGGGACTACCCACTAAAACCTCAGCGATGGCCGTCCTCAGGTGTTGTAAGGAGCCCTCAGGATCGAGTGTCGCATCTGAGGATCCCCGGCCTTCGGGAGAGAGCGATCTTGCCCTCTTCCCCCCTTCAAATCATGAGAGGACTTAATCATGGCTATGTTGAAGGCTGCCGATTAAGGAATCATCACAAGGGGTGATTTCTAGGAATTGCCCGAATAGTAATGAAACTTGCATATTGCATCACACTGAGCAATGTTAGAAATTTACTGAGAGTGGGTTTTTATATCACGCCCCTGACCTTTCCTTGAGATCAGTCCCTAGATTATGTTATTCTGTTGCTGTCAATTTAGATTGAAACTGACAGATAGCAGTTATATTGCTGTTTTATCACAATGTAATGTGACAATTATCCTTAATAACACAGCAATGTATCTGGGCTTGTTAGTTTCAATCAAATTTCGCAGGCACAGAATTATATAATCATCCTACGGATTTGAATGAATGATTGAGTGATTTGTATCAAACTGCTTTAATGGCAGCAATGTATTTGGTAGGAAATGCGTTTCTGTTTTTATGCGTAATTACAAATTGAAAGAGTATAAATAAGTATTGAAGCGTAGCTATGTGATATTTGATGGTAGGTAAGACAAAAAAAAACACACCTAAGAAAAAGCTATTCCAAATCAAATATGCATAAAAAAGCTAATACAATTTTTTGAAGTAGTTTTTTTTTTGTTAAATTGTCATTCGTCAATTTGTCGTCAAGTATGTGCGCATACTTAATGTAGTTTTATTACTTATATGGTATTCTCATGAATGAAATATCAGAACTGAAACAAATTGAAATGGGATCAGACAAGAAGCACCAAAATAAAAAAAGGATCATCTAAATCGGTTTACCCGGCCCAAAGATGTGATGTAACGAGACATGAAAAAAATACGAATTGAGAACCTCCTCCTTTATTGATGTTAGTTAAAAAAACAATTTACCTAACTGGTCATATGACGACGTAAGCCATCTGCTTTAAATTAATATTAATTTATACGAGATTATAAAAGAAAGTCGAAATCTCGGAATTATTGCTACACAATTTCGGATCTAGTGAAAGTAAAATAGCTAGTTCGGAAACAGTGGATCAATTTGTCACTTTCGTTTGCTGACGTAAAGTATGATGGAACAATTTCTTAGAATATACGAAACTGCTTTTCTTTAAGGCTTAGATTCCATTGATATCGTTCATTAACCCGTCCTTCAGACTACATATGGCTTATAACGCCCTAACTCGAGTAACTCAATATAAAAATAGAAATAGTGCAACGAACAATATTGGGAGCGTGTATCCAAAGAGATGCTTATTTAATATGCGAAAGTAACTCTATCTCTCACACTCACGCCAAAGAATAATATTAAAATTTATTTGCCAGAACATGTCATATGATCTTAATATTACAGTATACATATATATTGAGTTATTAAAATGAAATCCAAGAATTGCGATCATTTAAGTAATGCTTTACAGTATAATGACAATTGATTTAAATCTATGAAATGACAAATCGGTAACACTTTGTGGAAAGTTTTTTTGCAGCCTGTACGTTGGAACGGCAAGCTTATTTTTTTTCTCGTCTATAATTTATATTGATTATTTTATCAAAAAATTTGTGTGTAATGTATTTATAAAAAGGAACTAGGAAGCGAGGATCTTAATTACTGGACAATGATAGAGAAAAGAAAAGAAAGTGTCCTTCTATGGGATTAAACGACGAACGTTCAAAGACATACCTCTCGCACAGACATTTTTTTTTATTATGTTAGTGTCTATACAACAATCGATTTTGCGCTGCGGCGATTTCCCACGACCTTTATCTGGTTTTCGCTTCGGTTCACTTTATATATATATATTTAGTACTTAAATGTATTTTTAAATATCACCTTAAATCGATTCTAAAGCTGGTTCTTCATTTAAATAAAACTCAGCAATTGCATATAATTGAATAGCGCATAGTTAAACAGTAAATTCAAATCTTCTTCTTTCTCCTGCCTTGTCCCTATTTTCTGTCTCTCTCTTCCACTCTCCTTTATCACTCGCCATTTTGACACTTAATCCCTTCAACATATCATTCACACAGTCCATCCATCGTTTCTTCACTCTTCCTCTTCCTACACGCTCATCCAACATGATCGTTTCAAATAACTAAAAATACATATTATCATGAAAACCGAGCATTCTTAATCCTAAAGTCGATGATTTTATATACACTGAGAAAAAAAATGGCTAACAAAGTGTCCATAAAAGCTTTGTTGAATAATTACAGTAACTGCAACAAAACACTACGACACACAATAACAAAGGTCTCATAGTGCCCTCTGCAATTTTTTTATTGTTAGAGATTTATTGTTCCTGCGGCTTCGGAAATCTGAACCAAAGTAACAATGTTTATTAACGTTGTTAAGACAGCAACCGCGACGTTTGTTCGAATATTAACTCTAGTGTTTATAGTATGACAAAATAATCTGTAACAAAACTAAAGTTGTTGTCATGTTTATTTATTACGATGCTGGATGAACAATATCCAAAACTAACAATATTTGAGATTGTTCGCTTAGCAAATAAATTAGTGTTATGTGACAACCGAGTAGTTGCTTCGTTTCACTCGGGCGCCGACACAAAGTAGGTACTTTTTATATACGCAGGACTCGGCTCGGCTCGTCCATTTCGTGGTCCATTTCCTTCGTGAATGTTCGACCGAGCGGGCGTGTATTGTGTCGGTGTAGCACAATGGCGGAATATACTTTAAATCATGGTTGTGAACACTAAATACTTCTGCTCTACTATTTAATGTGAATTTAAAAGCAAGACAATTTACAACTAGTGCTTAGATTTAAGAATGGACATGATGCAAGTTGAGTGAATCGTTGGGGTTACCTATGAAATATCGGATTCCAAATGATCGAATAACGAAATACACTGAAAATATTTTGATATTCGATCATTTGGAATTCGATGTTTCGTAGGTAACCCCAACGATTCACCCAACCTGCTTCATGTCCGTTCTTAATCATGGCAAAATGGGAATATTTATGGTGACAAAGCTAAATTGTTGGTGTAACTAATATGGGTTGTGATATGGCACAAGAGTACAATTGTTTTTTTAGCAACATATTATTGTTGCCGAATCTACCTAATTGTCGATTTCATTTGACAATAAAAAATTGTTATGGTAGCAATTCACTATGAACGGCTCTCCCGGATTAACTTTTTGTTGTTAATTTAGCAGGATTTTTTTCTCAGTGTACAACTTAGATATCGCACTAGTGTGTCGAAACAGTGTCGTTGAAATTCGGGTAAGTTAGTTAGTTAGTTTAGCTGGGCTCCACCGCACTTAGCCTCATGATTGGGCCATTGTGCGCATAGGAGAAGGCTCCTGCGTCTGCCTCCTTCCTACTCCATCCATCCCAGGTCCTCCCAGAACGCCAGCAGCCTCCGTGGGCTGCCGCATGCTTCTGGCGGGGACGCCGGGGAATGGAGAAGTTTCTCCCGTTGGTCGGCCACACTTGCACATTCCATAAGAACATGCTGTGGCGTTTCCTCAGCCTCCATGCACCCTCTGCACAAGGGGCTGTCTGTTATACCAATTGTGTACAGGTGTTTGTTTAAAAGGCAGTGTCCAGTTATGGTAGCTATGACCTTTCCGATATTGTCTCTCCTTAGTTTGATGAGGGAACGTGCGAGCTTCTTGGAAGGTACCGGGACTGCTTCCTTCGTTCACTTGCACCCCTCCTTAGCTATCCATTATTTTAGGTGTAGTGAAATTCGGGTAATTGGTGTAATTAAATTTGGTCGCATACAAATAGCGAGAGAGATTACTCGTTCCGATTTTTTGTTCCGTTAGCGAAACGCTATCTCTTTCCGTATTTTCTGAATGATCTGCTTCATTCACTAATTATTTCATGAAACAGAAGATAATTGCAATGTGTACATGCAAAGCGGGGTTAGTTTAAACAAAGTGTGGTTCATTGTCCACGTTCCATCACATCAGGATTGGGTGGTCATGTATTGGAATGTCTGATGCGGTAATGCTGCAGCAACAATATTTTGCAGCAATCTGTGATTGTATATTTAGCAATCTGGTAAGTTTCCGCTTGCAACATCCGCAGCTCGCTCAGGTTATTGGAACTATTTGGAACGCGTTTATTACGACACGCCGCTATGAGGGCTGCTTGTAGATTGTTTGTTATGTCCTTCTATGAGCGACTACCAGCCGCCATATTGTAAATAAACGTCCGATTTCATGGTAATAACATAAATTTTAACTGAAAAGCAACAAGTCGTTAATCCTGTATAAATTAAATGTAACGCGGAATTTACAGATTTTAATACACCTATTATTTAGAATATTTGGGCAGGGTAATATATTTATCCGGGTACCGGTGTTTTTTTTATTTTTGGAAAATTTTTATTGATCGGGTTTTTTAACTTTATTAATAATAATACTAGCTTTTTGCCCGCGGCTTCGCCCGCGTGGATTTCGGGATTGGGTCTATAGAGGGTTAAGGGTCATAGCTTTTGCCCACGGCTACATATGCGCGGAAGTCGGTTTATGGTGTGAAGGTTTTATCGCGCTTTCCGTGTGACTATCCGTTTTTGCGAGATAAAAAATACCGCAAAACGTTGCTCAAGAATCACTCTATCTATTGATGAAAACCGCATGAAAATCTGTGCAGTAGTTTTTGAGCGAAGCCTTTATTGCGCATCCCGTGGGATCTGACGATTTTCCGGGATAAAAAGTAGCATATTATTTAATCCGGGCTTTTATCTTTACGTCTGCAAAATTTCAAAGGAATCGGTTCAGTAGTTACGGCGTAAAAGCGGAACAAACAAACAAACAAACTTACTTTCCGATTTACAATATTAGTATGGATTATTTTCTATAATTTCTCTTTGACTGTATATCAGTAACCGAGTGGTTAGAAAACCAGTTTCAAGGTTTCCCCATCTCTGAAGTCCCGGGTTCGAGTCCCGGTGGGGGCAGATGTTTGTTTGATTGTACCTTAGTCATTTAGTTATTTAGGTTGTAAATATATTTGTATCAAAAATATGTAATGTATCTCTATCTGTTACCCTAGATTCCAAAAGACAAGCTTTATAGTGCTTACTTTGAGCTAAGCTAATTGGTGTAATGTAGGGAATATTTTTGTTATCCATTTATACTAATATTATATACTAGCTGACCCGTGCCCACTTTCGTTGGGCATAATATTAATAATCCCCGAAGCGAGCACGAACGCGATCCGAATTAAACCCGAAGCCATCGCGCGCCGTCCGCTGCCTGTTTTTTTCTCCGATTCACTTTGCAAAACGGACTACCACGTAAAAACCTTTTTATTTTTCGGTTTTTTATATAACCTATGACACTCAGCAATAACGTGGCCTTCTATTGCTGAAAGTATTTTTAAAATCGGTTCAGTAGATCCTGAGATTACCCCTTACAATTTAACAAATATACAAATATACAAACACACAAACTTTACTTCTTTATAATATTAGTATAGATTTATACTAATATTTTTATACTAATATTATAAATGCGAAAGTAACTCTGTCTGTCTGTCTGTCTGTCCCGCTTTCACGCCAAAACTACTGAACCGATTTAAATGAAATTTGGTACACAGATAGTCTAGAGCCTGAGAAAGGACATAGGCTACTTTTTCATGCAAAAAAGGTTGTAAAGGGTTGTAAAAGATTGAAAGGAGGGATAATAGGTTGTATGGAAACATTGTTAAAACCACTGAACCGATTTAATTGAAATTTGGTAAACAGATTGTCTAGAGGCTGAGAAAGGACAGAGGCTACCTTTTAAAGCAGAAAAGGGTTGTAAAAGGTTGAAAGGAGGGGGTGAAAGTTGTATGGCAGTATTGTTAAAACATATCCTTCCTGTGGGAAATTCGAATATAACGCGGGCGAAGCCGCGGGCGGAAAGCTGGTTACTATATATTTATTCTACACTTACGACATAATTTGAAAAAAAATAACTCCCTTCGTAGAAGTTGTGTACGAAGACCAGTGTATTTCCTGTGTAATAATAATAACTCACAAACTTGACAGAACCATTGTGTAGTCCAGTCGTTGTGTATTTCGAGAACCTAACATGCCGTAAGTACGAGGACTGCCTGTATTTTAATAAAAACTTTTTTTAAATAAGGTACCCGAAAGATAACATAAGGAAGAGAACAGACTTTATGTGATTTTCTACAGGTAGGATAGTAAGGGCCTCGCCCTAGTCCCCGACAAACAATACCTTCCCCGGAATAGGTATTTCCTCTGCCTCAAAAAAAAAAAGGTTAGTAAGGGCCGGCAACTTGACCTTTGTAATTAGAGCGATCAAATATGCGAGTGGTTGGTTATGGTCGAATTAAGTTATAGATCAATTAAACCAAAAATTAAATTAGCATTTAATGTTATTACAATCATTTACAAACATATAGCTATTTATGCATATTTAAATGGTTTATTTATGTTATTTGGTTAACTCGTTATCATGACGTAAGTAACCTTTTCAGAAAGAAAAACAGTTGTTAGTCAGGACGCAAGGGCCGGTTCCTTTTAATTTAAGGGTGTAGTCGAGACATATTTTTTCATATGTTTACATGTAAAACTCAAGGGTTAGGTTCCACACGGACTCGAAATAATAAAAAAAACTGCATTTATAACAAAGGGCGTACTTTATTATTAAAAGTAAGTTCTTAAAATAATTATACGAGTATATTATGCACTTATGAAATTGCTAGTTATTTTTGGTATTTGTGTGTTATTAATTTTAATAATAATTATAAAACTTATACATATGTAATGATAAACAATAAATTAAACTTTTGGCTTAAAGAAACTATAAATACTAGATTGCTTGGCTTCTTTCTTCTTGCTATCATACAGATCTTGGTAACAGTGATAGGCTGTACAATTTGTGCACCTTGCGACAAGTGAATTCTCTGATATGCCGGAAATCGAAACAAATGATGTATGCTTGAGGAATAGTGTCAAAACATTGTTCGACGTAAATCGAAACGACGTAAGTCGAGGACCGCCTGTACTTAAAACACCGTCAATCTTGTTTTTATTTCAATCTTTTACTTTAAAAGCGATTCCCTAACTTAGACGTTTCACGTTAAAACCAACGGCCGTGTGCCCCGGCACAGCCCCGCCCGATTATTTTGATTTATTTTGTGCAATAAAGCTTGTGCAATAAATAAATAATAAATATATACAATGTCAAGGATATGTCATGGTTATAATGTAGCCCATATAATAGGTATGTCGCTCGGCTCACGGCTGCGCGACGCTGACGCACGCAGGGTCACGGCCGACGGGAACACGTATTACATCTACGCAAAAACAAAACGTATTTTTGTTTGTCACAGTCACATTATGAGATAATCAAACGCAATTTATCATCGCAATTAACACAAAACGGAAATACTGTAACAGTCACTATTTCATAAAAATTCGCTACTGATAATACATTTTTTCGCACTCTCATTTTTATGTGATCTTTTCTCACCGGCATAACTGTATTATACATGGGTAATTAGTAGAGATCGGATAATCGGATGCATATTTACCTAAAGTTAATTTTTGGCTCACAAATTATGGAAGCGGCTTTTTAAAATACATTTTGTTAAATAAAAATCCCGGGAAAATACGGGACTGCAAATTTAACGTAGTGATATTGTTTGAAAATTACTAAATTAGCACGTGGTATTTATTTTCAAAAGACCGAGAGCTCATATTACTGACTAGTTTTGCATTACCAAAATGTTGTACAGTACCGGAATTCCGGGATTTTTATTTATGGAAATAAATTAAAAAAGACAGTTCCATACTTTGTCAAAAACTAAATTAGGTATAAATAAACATCCGGCTATCCAATTCCGCAATCCCGGGATTTTTATTTAACAAAACAATAACAAGCCGTTTCCATACTTTGTCTTAAACTAACTTTAGGTAAATATGCATCCGATTATCCGATCTCTAGTAATTAGTTTCGATGGAGGTAATTTATTTATTTACATATGTACACATAATACATAAATATAAATAATGCAACACGAAAAAAGCATAAGTACAAAAATACTGCTAACTCCTTATAAAATTTATTCCAGCATCCTGAGTTAGGGAAACCCAGAAAAAGAGGGATTCAAGACGTGCATATATATACAGGGCGTCCCACGGCCATGCCACACGGAGGGAAAGTATATTAAATATTGAACGTAGGATATTTTACTAAAAGAAGACATCGTTTTATTTTTAATAATAAGTAGAACTGCATTCACAGATTTTTTGAAAATCGCCTACCTCAACCGGGAATCGAACCCGCCAAATGTGATAGAAAAATTACATGTATTTTATAATAGCGTTTGAAAGGGCTACTCATAAGCGTTATTTTTTTCTAAATAACCTAGCATATTAAATGAAACTAAGATTATAAAATTTTTCATTTTATTTAAAATTTTGTTCAGGGGAATTTCCTCTGACTTGGCCATGCTTCCAACAATTAACATTATCATTTCAAAGACCTACCCACTTGAGATATGAGATTTCCGTGGTGTGAGTACATAATAAAGTAATACATGAAGTGTAGTATGTACTTGTATGCATTTCTTCATGTGCTCACAATTACCATGCAACTGGCTGATATTAGTAAAAATAAATATTTCGAAAATGGAACACATAAAGTTCTTTTGTTTATTGTAAGTTTCATTTTCGTCTATTAGCAATTTTTGTGTTAATTTACTTACCATGGCGTACCAAAATAATTTGGATTTAATAGAAGCATACTTTTTAAATCACAAAGACATTTCATTAGCTTTGCGGTGGTACCGCGAAAGATATCCCGATAGACGCACACCATCTCGATATGTGTTGAAAAGAATGGTGGATAATTTAACAAATTTAGGACGTTTTGATCATCGCTTAGAGAAACCACAGCAGCAGATAATAAACGTCAGCGATGATGAACTCAACATTCTGATTTACTTTGAAGCGTACCCGAAGAGTTCAGTGAGGGAAGGTGAAGAAGAAAGTAAAAGTAATTTTTCTATCACATTTGGCGGGTTCGATTACCGGTCGATGTAGGCGATTTTTAAAAAATCTGTGAATGCAGTTCTACTTATTATTAAAAATAAAATGATGTCTTCTTTTAGTAAAATATTCTACGTTCAATATTTAATATACTTTCCCTCCATGTGGCATGGCCGTGGGACGCCCTGTATGTATTTAATTATTCCATAATAAATAAATAGTTGTTTTTACAGGACATGTAAATCCGTTAGGTTTATTGACAGCTTTTTGTATGTTTGGAAGGTTCTCCCAATTTCTCCCTCCAAATTGTGTCCCCCCTCACTAGGACTCCTGACACGAGTAGTTATATTTAAGCCCTAATTTTATTAAATCGTTAATAAAAATTTTATGATTTATGTTTTTTGATGATTGACATTAGTTTGTAAGAATTTGACATTTTTAATCTGTTACCTAATCAGAATATTTTTAATAAGCATTTTAAATTGGATAACGTATAATGTCGTTTAATTACTATATTTTCCATAATTCCCGAAATTGTGTATGCCTTTAAATTTAGTTTATTCCAAAGATTTTCCACATTAACCGCGAACATTTGTAATTGTTGCTAGTTCCCGGTATTTAATTATCCTTACCTAACAACCCAGTAGCTTTTTGTTCCAACAAAAAGTTATTTATTTCTCTACTTTCATAAGGCAGGCGTGTAGCTACACCCCGCGTACCCCAGTCAATCCGCGTAACACAGAATATCGTCGACCCAGACACGTCCTTTCTGACCCTCCCGACTCATTGACGCTGGCTCTTCAAGCCTTGCGAGAGGCGGCATCTGCGCCATCATCCCTTAGTTAGTCCATACTTCGCAGCTTGCTGCACATGTACGAGTAGGCCCCATCATTTCAAGGGCGGACCCACTGGCGTACCGAGCCTTCTTTCGCGCATATGTCCTCTTCGGAGGGCAGCGCTGACGTGCCCTCTCCTGGGGGTGCGCCAACCATTCCATTCAAGCCGTAGGGCCATTAGGGCCAAGGCTAGGCTGAGTTTAGTCGTTACTTTCATAATCGAAAATTACATTTTTATTTCGAAGTCTTAAATTGAAAATCAAACGCGTCGAAGGCTATACAGCCATGTGAAGGTATATTGTGGCAATATTGATAAACGCTCTAAATTCAAATTCAATGCCACGACACGCCGATAATAATAAATATTCATATATATTTTTTTCACATAAAGTTATTTGTCCAAAATTCAAACCTCGCCTTGTCAGTGGATGGTGGTAAATACAATACTTCGCGGGATTTTTTCAAATATAATGGCAGTATTCCTACGCTTGTTTGAGAAAAATAAACTGTAAATACGGCTATTAGTTGATTATAAAATCAGGTTTGAAATTTAGCCAACTTCCGCAGTTGACAGTTTACGTCATTGACGCTAGACGGTTGGAAGTTAGTTGGGTCATCTATTCGTCATCACAGCTTATATTTATCTGTTCACCTTCACCACTTTCGCATTATATTGGCATGTTTTTTTTTACATTCTATAATTATCTACTAATGCTCGCATGTACTCCACATTGTATATGTTCGTTTATCAGATACTTAACAGATAATATGTTCTCTTTCTCTCCAACAGTTTAGAAGAAGGATAACAGAGTTGTTAAGGGCGCCATTATTATTTTTTTTCTGGTCGGATTCGGCTTACCATCTTAATAATATTAATGACTTGAATTGTTCTATGTTATTTTCTTTTTGTTTTTTTTTCAATAGTGTAATATATATTTGACTGTGTATTTTGTGCTGTATCTTGTGACCGCCTTAAAAAATTGTTATATTCTATAGGTTAAGGATTTATAATATTTGGATGTAATAATATAACAATTGCGGATGGTGCTAATTGCAATAAATAAATAAATACAAGTGACATAACTAAATATCGACGATATACATGTGGCGATCATCACTGGCACATTAGACGTCATTGACAGGATCTTCGTAGAGCCGATCTGGTTAGTCACATTCGATGACAAATGTCGTGTCTATAAATGATAACACTTGGATGACAGCTGCCGGTTTTCTTGGAGATTTATAGATAGTTTACTGATGTCAACAAATTATATTTCTATACATAGTTTTTTGCCAATAGTAATGCTATGTGTTGTGCTTTACGTTCCTGTATATAAGTCATATTTTCCGATAATAAATATTGATGTAGTATAATTCAACATAGACTCATACTATACATATATACTACATACACACACACATAGCAATTTATTACATAAACTAATCACAAAACGGTATATCTCTAAAGGAATTCGAGTTTTTTGCTCGCCCGCCATCGAGGTCAGCACTGTCTGACCGCTATTGGAAATTTTTATCCGGGAGCCATGCCAAGCTGTCCCAGTTGATGGACGGAACTGGACTCCGTCCAAGACCGTGAATCATCCGCGACACCTTGCCTCGTCTCCGTAGTATCACCTGTTGCTGGATTATTGAATGAAGTTATATTTGGTGTTCTTTTGTAATTTTTGAAAACATACTAGATATAGTATTTTTTAATTTAATCGATATTGATAATCGTATCGATTATTATTCATTTCCAAATTAATCCACTGGGGTTCAGATAAGAAGTTGTAAGAACAATACTGAACGAATCACCAAGATGTCCATCTTAAACATATGAGATTAATAGATGCATCGTTCATTTTCCAGTGCTTCTGCGCAATGACGCTGTTCTACTGCGCACACTGGCAGGCGTACGTGACAGGCACCCTCAAAATGGGGCGCGTCGACGTCACGGAGGCCCAGTACTCTATTATTACCATCCACCTGGTCTCCGCTGTCCTGGGTCCTGACTTTTGGGCCACTCAGGTAATGCTGTCATTTCATAACTTGCACAACTCTGTTTGCATTGTATGAAACCTATAAAAATATTTAAAAGTATATATATTTATTATTGTCATATAGTTTATAATACGCTATTCGGTTACAAATATTGAAATTAAAGAGGGTTTTTATGTATTAATTATTGTCATAACACAGAAATAGGTCTCTTATACTTCAAATACTTGACTCGGCTAACAATTTTAGTGATTTTATACTGCGCCTCAAAATGTTGTTATATCAGCAGAAATATGAGCGACATCAAGTTTTCTATTTGCCAAAGAAATCAATTTTGTTTTTATTTCAATGTTTCGCTTTCAATACATTTAGTAAATAGGAAACTTTTTGTTCTATGTGATTAAGTCGCTTTATCAGCAATCCCGAAAGGATTTAAAAATACCCACATGAATAGGATTAATATTATTTATCGAATCCCACTATTTGTCACTTTAATAAACAGAGATAAAATCAAAGGGATCTTTGATTTTATCTCCTAAAGCTAGTATTGTCAAAGAGGTATATTCCTTAATTTCTATCTGCATTATAACAAACATATTACTGTTTTTGCTGTCTTGTTTCGATAAGCGGTAACTGTTATTGCTTATTAGAAATCAGTGATGGCAATAACGACTGTTTTGTAATAACGGATAACACTGTTGTGTTATTTTCCTATAACTGTTATTGTTACTGTTGTCTGTTATCCTGTTATATTGCTGTTTTGACAAATGTTGTTGATTACGATTGTTACTGTTATTATAGCTAGCTTAGTTATTCTTAACAATGATATGGCTTAGGACTGTCAGAATATTAGGCAGTAATTTAAATAATTTAAAACTAATTACCTAATCAATATAATTTTATATTTAATTTGCATACGCGCGATCGCACAACAGTAAATAATGCGTGATTAAAAAATGACAACAGCTTAGGCACCAGTAACAGTTTACCTTATTTGTTATATCGAATCACACTGGAAATCAAAATGAGTCTAATTGTCATACGAGCGAAGAGACAAAATTGTGTATTTGGGATTAGTAAAATTATTTATTTATTTATCATTAACATAGTTTCTACAGCTTAAATTCATATTACAATTATACAAAAAAAATATGTCTGTACAAAAGCCAATTACAGAAACTTACTTTGCTATCTTGAGTACTACATATAAAAACGTAGCTTAAGTGTGTAACATTTAGTACAAAAGAAAATAAATTAATAGTAATATTTGCCTTATTTTATAAACTTATATGTGTGTGTTCATGTGTATGTACGTGTGTGTGTCTGCGTGTGGGTGAGTATAAGAATATGTGTGTGTCCTTATAATTCACTACGATGATCGATCCGTTCAATCTGATTACGATAACGTGAGTTTTCGCGTAGACTTACATGACATCTTTATTAAAGAGACAATATCGTGCACCCGGTAATAATGCAAATTCACAACATAGTTAAAAAAAATATTATTTGAATAATAAAAATCGATGGAATTAAATTTTAATTTAAATTAATAAATTGATAAATGTTAAAATGAAATAAAGGTTGATTAAAAATTATATGTAAAATAAAATTTCAATTAATGTCAGTTAAAATAAAAAAATTAAATTTAAAATGTCAGGATCTATTACTATAAGAAATAAACAAATAGGAATTTTATTTCCTTCTGAGAAAGGTTAATATTAAAAGAATAAGCAGTCAGGCAACAGCGAGCGTCTACGCCTACACAACGGTCTGCTTTTTCTCGCTCACACTTGTAGCTTGTAGCACAGTCCTACTCGCTCGCTCCTTGCCGCACACACGCAAGTGGCAACAACAACAATGCGACTAGGCGATAATTTTGTCAACAGCAACAGCAGGATAACAGTATAAGCCGTTGTTAAATAACATGTTATTCATTACGGGAAAGTAATTCATTATATTATCTGTTATTGAAATAACGACCACTTTTATTAGAAATCCTTAATATTCGAATTAAGCAGTGTAGTTTACGCTTGATCTGTGCCAACATGACATGTAGGTTGGGGCTGGAATTGAAGTTCGGTACTCGCTGGCCGTGGTGGCGGTGATGGGCGCGTTCCTCACGCTAGGCACGCTGTCCGCCGCCATCGCGTCTGGCGGCGTCGGAAAGAACGGCTCCACCGTCGCTGTGAGACCCACTGACGCTACTTACCGGATGGGGGACAGGGAGATTAATGTTGTGTTGCGTCCGACCCACCAACAATACTATCGTCAATATAAAACTTGATTTTTTATTTGATTGCTGTCATATTTCTTTTGTATGTTTAACTACTGTTCCACTGTTTTGGGGCGCTCGTCAGTCCATAATATGCAATAAACACTTATAATTATATGATAAGTCGCATAATATTGACTTTAACTACATCAATCGAATATATCGTTAAATGTTGAATAGCTCCCAACATAAGTCCAGTGCTTCTCCCGGTCCACCAGCCACGCTTTAGTTAGGTACAATGAATGGGCTTCATTGTATAAAATATTGATTGTTATAAATGTAGAAACTGTTGATTAGATTTACTTTCGATACTTGTTTCTCTTACACAACAATAAACATCACAACTAACGTTATAATTAGAGATCGGATAATCGGATGAATATTTACCTAAAGTTAATTTTTGGCTCACAAATTATGGAAGCGGCTTTTTAAAATACATTTTGTTAAATAAAAATCCCGGGAAAATACGGGACTGCAAATTTAACGTAGTGATATTGTTTGAAAATATTTACGCCCCATTTTAAATAGGATATTATAAGCTCATATTACCGACTAGTTTTGCATTACCAAAATGTTCTACAGTACCGGAATTCTGGGATTTTTATTTATGGAAATAAAATAAAAAGACAGTTCCATACTTTGTCAAAAACTAAATTAGGTAAATAAATAAACATCCGGCTATCCAATTCCGCAATCCCGGGATTTTTATTTAACAAAACAATAAAAAGCCGTTTCCATACTTTGTCTTAAACTAACTTTAGGTAAATATGCATCCGATTATCCGATCTCTAGTTATTATAGATGGATTTGCTAATCATATTTTAGGTATCATGTAACAATAGAATCATTATCAAGTATTTGTCAATTTATTTTTTTTTTTAATTGTGTGTAAGGGACACTTAAGGGTCCGCTTCTATCCAATATCGTTTCCATCGCTTATCATGTGGGTTTTTTTAATAGCATGTTAGATCACAGACAACAAATATTATATTAGGTTATGCTCACTGTTCTTCCGTTTTTGTTTTGTAAACATGGAGCATGATCTATTTATTAAACGTATTATGTGAAAAACTTTATATATTCAATGTATGTTGGAAAGTAATTTATGTAATGTCAAGCGTTAGTTATTCCTGATATTCGTCGATGTGGCTGTTTAGTTGCCTCAAATTTGTAATGTGGGTCTTCACTCATTTTGCTGATAATTCAATGTCATAGCGGGTACAATGTAATTATATTTAAACAACAAACTTAAATGGTTTGAATTTGTCCAATTCAGACACACAGCACAAATCAGTGACGTATTGACGGCTCCTAATTATGAATTGGGCATCATCTGACATGCATTGAGGAGAAAATGGGGCACAAATAACATTAAACAGCAAACTGGTTTAAATTTGTGTTGTAAACACAGATTCCAGTGGCTGGGCTGCCGCTCAACCTGGTAGTCAGTGCGTTGTGCAACGGCGCTCAGTGTTGCTTTATCGCCAACTTCTTCGCTACCTTCCGCCTTAGGGGATGTGGCAAGAACGGATCCACCGTCGCCGTAAGACACAATTATGGACATTGTCTATAACACGTGATCGGGCCTAACGTCGCACTACCTCGCGCCAGTCGTTTGTTCATATAATAATTAAATCACACGACTGACGCGTTTCATATTTTTCCAAATGTCAAGTAACTAATACAAGTCTATCACTATCACATTTTAACCTTTCATCACTCGAAACGGGAACACTATGTATGATACAAATCTATTTTAATATACGGTTGTTGGGCACACAGTTTTTACTTTTAATGAGTGAAGACAGCACATGGATCCGTACAGCAGCCGCCTGCCGTCCTGTATGGTGGACGACCTCCTTAATTAATGGCATGTTGTATTTCTTTTGTCTGATATGTTCGCCGCCGCCGATCGCACCGGGACATAACCGCATGCCGATCACCAACGAACACGCCATCATTCACGCGCCGACATCGCATGTCGCCGACTAACCAACAGTTACCGACAGTAAACGTCAGTCTGATCGTGATCGCGAATTACGTCGTGATCGCCGGCGCTGTGTATCTTATCTTCAACTACGTCAATGTGATTATGAAGGGGGGTGTCGGCAAAAACGGCTCCAGTGTCGCAGTAAGGAACTTGTGGCTATCAATCACATTGTGACGTTTTCACTAACATGGCCGCACAGCGTTTGACTAATGGACTAATCGAGCGCCTCGGGTGGCGCCCTCTACTGGAGTCACGTGGCGCGTGTCGTGCTGGATCCATTGTGTTCACCTCATGTTGCTGCATGCTTCACGTAGTAGTGCTCGCTTAGTTCGTGCCGTTCGCTTTTGCATGTCCCCGGGCAGTTTGAGGGCCTCGTTACAGCGCTCTGTTCTCTTGCCAGGGCACCAGTATACTGTCGCCGGTGATCCCGTTCACGTTCGTGGTGGTGCCTGCGTTCATTATCTTCCAGAAGAGCGAGTCTCACGTATATGAAAACCACCCCGCTCTATACATTCTGGCGTTCGGTATGGTGGCTGCCAAAGTCACCAACCGACTTGTGGTGAGTGTTAAACATTTTTATGATTTTTCAATAGGATTTTCAAAAGAAAACGTATTTCCCTTTTAAGAGAGAATGATCATCTCAGCTTTCCTGATCCTGAATTTCCTGTGTATTGCTAGTTTTCTTTAACAAATATCTTATTCTATCCTTACTCCCATATACTCATAATTTGTTTAATAATTATATATGTCGCAGCCAACTGGTTAAAACAGGTTGGTTGAATGACGTTGTTCAGTCAAAGAGTTATTAGTTTTTTTACGTCCAGTTGGCTGTGACATATATATATGTACTTATATAATATAATAGGATATATAATTTACTACATTAAAAATATTAATATTTTTGTTTTTTTGTGTAACACACGTCAGTTACGTTTCTCAGGTCATCTCTTATCGTAGATGAGCTCGAAGAGATTTCTTTTAGCAATAAGCTACACCTTTTGTACGTCTCGTTTTTAATATGCTGTCTTATTTTGTGTATGTGCACTATAAATTGTTAAATAAATAAATATTTTCAATTTCTCCGCCGGAATTTTGTATTTTATTGGTTCAAACTTTTTAAAACAAATTTCTTGACTTCATCACATTTATATGATCAACTAGTTAAATACCTATTGACATATCACTGTCACTTTTGCAAAAATGTAGTTTTTCAGGAGAAGCATTTAAAACGTTAGGAGATATAGGTGAGATGAGTTGTTTATACTAAAACGTCAACTTTTAACTTTAACTTTAGAAGTAAAGGGGTGCTCTAGGATAATTATTACATACTTAAATCATTTTTGAATTTTTTGCAAATGTGACAGTGCGATATGTTATTATACTAAATGTATTTTTTAACAATCTCCATAGAGAATGGCGTGTGTAATTAAAAGCCTCTTATGATTCTTCTGTTGGTTCCAGGTGGCTCATATGACGAAAAGTCCCATGGACTATTATGATTGGTCCCTGTTGGGCCCAACCATGCTATTTCTCAACCAGTATTTCAATAACGCCATACCGGAGTACTATGTCCTCTGGTTATGTACGGTACGTCTTCATATTTTTAATTAGGTAAACTTAATCATTACTGTCATTTGTATAACAGTAAAATGTGATGCGTCATATACACTTTGTGCCACATCAATCTTTTGCTCTGCAAAAATCGCCGTTATTTCAACCAATTTAGCAGTGACCTAGTCTTCTTAACATGGAGCTAGCTATGTCAGGTTACTCTTACAGCATATTTTGGACCGCATTCTTGGCGTTAGCGAGTGTCAGTTTTCTCACAGATACAAATACAAAACTGTGGGAATAAATCACCAAGTACAAACTGGACATGTCCAGCTTTTATGTCGCTCGAAATAACGACGATTTTCGTGGTGCTAATGTACTTCAATGTGGCGCATTGAACAGACAATAAGATCAAGTATCTTTAACCAATTTTCAACTTAAAGTCAAACGCATACAGTTCAATATACATTGGGAAACATTAGTGTCTCTAATTGACACGTGTTACAAGTATATTGATTTTTTTTTTTTTGGTTTGCTATACTATTTGTCACCAAAAATATAAATTTAGTACAAGTGTGTGTCTAATCGTTATCATCATGGCTCATACATGCCCCCATAGAAGCTTAGGCCTTAGTGACCAATGCTGGGCCAATGAGGATTACTTGTTGACTACACAGACTTGCTTCACAATGTTTTTCTTTACCGCAGGAGAGTCAGATAAATGTAACTCATTGGTTCATAGCAGATCAGTGCCACCACAGCGCCACCTACGCTCCTTTTTCATTTGATGACTTCCTAATGATTGGTAGAAATATATTTCATGCCATCTGCTTTTAAGACTCGACCCGTCGGTTACATCTCGGCGAATATACAAATGGCAGAATGTAATCGAGTATCAAAAAAAAGATATAGTTTCTGGAATTATTATTCTTTACGTATTATTGGGGACATTTTTCGCTTAACTACTAACAATATTTTCCTGTTACTCGTTACTGTGAAATTTTTAGGCCATGTCCCGATTAATGTTTGGACCGATTAGATATTTGATAAGTCTTTATATAGACTTCGTTGCAATCATTATACATTATACCAGAATCAAATATGCGCCTTTTGTCCTTTTCATTAAAGTTTAAGTTAGCGCCGCGGCCAGTGAATTGAACATACTTTAGTGCATGTTAATTTTGTGTTAGTATAGTCAAGCAGAAATGTCCACAATTGTGCGTATGAGGTTCATCCAAAAAGTATCCGACTTCTTAATGCCTTCGAAATCTTATATATAAAAATAAATCGCAAAATGTGTTGGTAAGCGCATAACTCAACAACGCCTGGACCAATTTGGCCAATTCTTTTTTGTTAATGTTCGTTGAAGTTCAAGGAGGGTTTTTACAATGAGGAAAATTCGAATAATTATCGGAAATACCCTAAAACAGCCCTTTCATTTTCCCATGCACACGTTTTCTAACTAAAACGTACAGTCGAATTGAGCTTTATTGTTATTGTATAAAGTTCATATTGCAAGCACTCACTGTTGTCTAAGCAATGAAGGTGTGTTCCTAACATCAAAGAGTCAATTTGCGCTTTATTAACGCTACATATAGTTGAAATTCAATCATATCTATCAAAACAGTGCGCGTGCGTGCGTTGGAGCACAGAATACATCGTTGGAGGATTTAATGTCACGTTCCAAAATTGAATAGCCACAAAATGTAATAGGTCATATAGACTTTTTTGCGATTTGGTTGGCTATGCGACATTATCTATAAAATAATTAGGAACAAAAAACTGCCACTGTACAAATCTTTTTGACAGGACGAAGTCTGTCGGGTCCGCTAGTAGTGTTTATAAAATTACACGCTTTTCTCTCAGCGGTGATATTAAATAGATACGGCGAAAGTTGTGTCTAGTGCTATGAGTCTTCGTATGAGACTTCGTCAGACAATTCTGTCCGTCGCTGATCTCGTAACCTTTACTTGCTAGTTGTAAATGCGGTAAGGGGTTCCATCAATCTTATTACTATTAATTTTTCTAACTTATCTGGGTCTGCGATTGTCATTTTGTTTGCATCAAAGCGTGCACAATCAAACACTGTTCTACCAACGAAGGTTAGGAGGCAAAAAGCGTATATGTAGGTAACGTTTCATGATCGGGGGGCGTCGTCGGTGTAGGAGATCGGGGGAGGTAATTGTCTCCCCCGAGGAGGGCTCCCCTGGAGCATCGCAGGGAAGCGGAGGCTGGGATTTCCCGGCGTCGTTCTCGTTATCGTTCTCGGGGGCTCCCTACATGTCGTAGGAAGGCCATCGCTGAGGTTTTAAGTGTGTAGGGGGGCGATCAAGTATTACGTAATGCAATTTGGGGGAGGGGGGTCTCGTAAAACGTTACGATGCGTTACAGAGACGGAAGGGCGTCTTTCTTACAACACGTTACGTGACACTGTTTGTTTTTATAAAAAATTTGGGAATTATATCTCCCAAATTGGCAACCCTTTTCGTTTATGTTTTAGGGGAAATCCCTCGATTGTATTAGTCTGGTCGTCATTTTTAATTTGCTCCCGCAGTTGGCAAATCTTATCGTTTATATTTCACGGGGAATCCCTAGATTGTATTGTACGTCATTTGATGTTGTTTTCCTTGTCAGTACTCGTTAGTGTTAATGTACATATTATCTATATTTTTATCTCTTTCTTACTTTGTTTAAATTTAGTTATTAATCAGATATAATATACATTTTGCGTTTGATTTATGTGTCCATATTTTTATTTTGTAATTACAAGCCTGAGATACAGGTTAATCCTAGTTCAGGTATGTTCACAGTTATATAATACGTGTATACATATAAGTTGAGCTAAAAAAATGTAATATTGACTATAGAAGTTATTATCAAGTAAATATTATTATTATTATTATATTGACATATATACCAAGGATAAAAATTATAACATAACTTTTTGCGACTTTAGGGTAAAAATGATCACTTGAGTGTTACGTAACGTTTACGGGGAGGAAGGGGGACAATCCCACCAACCACCCATGGCCCTATCAACCTTCTTGGTTTTACGGGCCGAAGCATCGGGAGATGCGCACGGAATCTGCTGATCGCATTTAGCCGCACGCATTTCTTTACTCCCTACAAGTTATTTGAAATCTGTCGCCATTGTCCCTCTCCCCTGAAGGGGCGGACGACACATGTTACGCCTCTGGTTCTCCCCGGGTCGCCGTGTGCCCACCGTTGGTGTACCGCTGGATAAGTCGCATTATGGTCGTCTTCTTTCTTTTCTTCGGGTCTTCTCTAACGCCCTCTTCTCTCTTCACCTCAATCCACTCCTGGTCTCGTACCATCTGTGCGCGAAATCCCGTAGTGCTCGAAAGTTTTCTTCCGTCCCCACAAGGTCACGATAGTGAACAGGCCCCACCTCCAACACGTTCACCTTGTCTAAGAGTTACGCGCATCGCTGTATAACCTACACCCCCACAAAGCGTGGTGCAGGTCCTCATCCTCGCACTCCCCATAAGGACAACTACCGCTATCCACCAACGACATTCTAAACAGCCTACTGTTAAAATGGCCATGCCCCTTCAGGATCTGTGAGACTTGGTAGTCCGGTTCGACCCAAGTTGCCTTGAGTCGACCCGCCACGTCCGGGAAGAACTGATATGTCTCGGGGAGGAAGGGGGGTCAAAAATCTTCAAAAATTGCGTTACGTAATACTTGAACGCTCCCAAGGCCTCCCCCTTCTGGGGAGGAGAGCCCCACATAACCGCCGGCTCTCCGCAGCCGGGGTATGCAGTTCAATGCATTTTCCTCAGCGTAACAAAAGAAAAGGCAACGTTTCATGTGGTTGTCGAGGTCGGATACTTTTTGAGCGAGGCTCGTATTGCCGCGCTCATCCTGGCGTCGGTGCAGGCGTGGGTGTGCGTGGAGCTGGTGCGGTACTGCGGCCAGGTGTGCCTGGAGATTTGTACGCACCTACGGCTGCCGCTGTTCCGCGTGCCCGCCACCACCACCACCACCAGCGCCGCCACCACCACCGCCACCACCACCGCCGCCAACGGTACCAACCCGCGACGCGCGCAGCACAAGCACGCGCGCCGCTAGCCGCTACCCCACCGCGTCGACTCCACCTAGCTACTTACATAGCTAGCGATGACACGACACACATTTGACGCGAGAATACAGTATTTTAGATGTCGCTACTATCTATATCTTTATCTATCTGCAATCTATGAACATTCAACAAACAAATCCGCTCTCTATCCATACTAATATTTAATATTATAAATGCGAAAGTAACTCTGTCTGTCAGAAAGCTAGTTATTTAACACTAGCTTTCCGCCCGCGGCTTCGCCCTCGTTATATTCGAATTTCCCACAGGAAGGATATGTTTTAACAATACTGCCATACAACCTTTCACTCCCTCCTTTCAACCTTTTACAGCCCTTTTCTGCTTTAAATGGTAGTCTCTGTCCTTTCTCAGCCTCTAGACTATCTGTGTACCAAATTTCAATTAAATCGGTTCAGTGGTTTTAACAATATTTGCATACAACCTATTATCCCTCCTTTCAACCTTTAACAACCCTTTACAACCTTTTTTATATAAAAAAGTAGCTGGTGTCCTTTCTCGGGCTCTAGACTATCTGTGTACCAAATTTCATTTTAATCGGTTCAGTAGTTACGGCGTGAAAGCGGAACAAACAAACTCACTTTCCGATTTATAATATTAATAAAGATTGTTAAACATATTCTATATAGTGGTGTGCGTTTTCTGTTAGCTAGCGAAGACGTGATATATCTTCCCATGTTGACGTTAGTCCACGCTACGATAGAATATTCAAGGTCGACGATATCGAAACGTCAGCGCAACAATTTGCTTTTTACTGCCAAACAATAAACAACTTTATCCTTATAAAATTAAGGCACAATATAACATTAAAGAAACGCCAATAAGTGCCGCGAGCAACCACTCGCTTATCACTAATCTTTCAGCAAACTAGAATTTATGAAATTGAAAATAAAGTTGAAAATGATCTATCATTAAAAATCTGGCCGTTGCGCCTTTTCGGTATGAATTGAAGTTAGCTATTAATAATCTGTCAAAATGACATAATTTTGACAGATAAATTATGACATTGACACTTGTCAAAACGGGCTGATTAATGAAATCGTAATATATATAAATACTATTACGTAGCGATATTGAATATGTTGTATTGCGTCACCTCCTAATGTTTTATATCGTCGGTTACAATAAAATAATAGCTTTTACTGGCTTATATTTTAAAGTCGATTATCAACTTTGCTATGAAATTGTATTATATAGATTCTGGTAGATTTCTAGCAATGCCGTGCCAAATTGCATTGCATCAGTTGCTATACCATATTTTCATTACGTTTCACTATTTCCTTCGTCATATAGGAAACGTTTTGGCGACCTCAAAAATATTGTATTCTAAACCGTGTACATAAGGTCTGTTTTGTCATCAAAATGCGTAAAAATAATGATATGAAATCAATTGGCATCACATTTTCGCGTGATAGTTGTATATTTTGATGTTTTATTGTTGTATGTTTTATGTATAATTGGTGTATATTAGATGTGTTTTTAGATTTAGACGAATGGTGACGACGATACGGTATGAGATGATGAACGCGCAAAGAGCTGATTTTCATTAAAAATAATTAATGTATATAATTGCAAATGACGTCTTTTTTTTTTCATTAATTTCAGTGAATCTAACTCAGGTTCGTTAAAAATATCTATTTGCATATGAAAGACCCATTGATGTCTTTTCAATAGATAACTACTATTTTGATTTGTTTGTCGTATTTTATGACTTGTTTAAATTAGAATCATCACGATTAGAGATCGGATAATCGGATGCATATTTACCTAAAGTTAGTTTAAGACAAAGTATGGGAACGGCTTTTTATTGTTTTGTTAAATAAAAATCCCGGGATTGCGGAATTGGATATCCGGATGTTTATTTATTTATCTAATTTAGTTTTTGACAAAGTATGGAGCTGTCTTTTTATTTTATTTCCATAAATAAAAACACTCATTAAATCTGAAGTTAACTCAGAGTGAGATACTAGACCATACTTACGCCCGGGCACCATTTCTGTTTTATTATTCAATTATTTAATTGATTATTGTTTTAGTCAAACTAGCTCACTACTTTCGAATAACACTCTTCATGTAATAAATCGTACATTCATAAATCGCACGGGGAACTGAAACTAAACTTCATGTAAATACGTATGCATAGTTGTATAAATGAACCCGGAGTCTCGGTCTAGTGTTGCCCAAATGCAAGAACAAGACGAGACTTAGCCAGTCTTGGTCTTGGTCTTGCGCCAATACACCTGGTCTTGGTCTTGGTCTTGGTCTTGCGCCAATACACCTGGTCTTGGTCTTGGTCTTGGTCTTGGTCTTGCAGCAAGAGTCTTGCAAGTCTTGCAATTACCTATTAGTCTATTACTATTTATTAAAGTTTACTTTAAATCTTAGAAAAACGTATTAGAATTGGAACATTGTGAGCTTGAATTAACATAGCCATAGTAAAGATCAAGCAGATTAATAAATAACTGAAGATTTGATAAGAAATTCGAAAAATCAACTGACCTATATGTCGTTTTCCATGGAAGTAACTGTTTCTTAATAAACATTTATGATTTATAAGCTTACATTTGCTAAAACATGTAAAAAAACAAATTAATTACAATAACTTGACTGTATTTTAAAGAACAATACTTATCTGTCTAGAAAGAGATTGAACCCTCAACTTATAAGAATTTAATAAAAGAGTTTTACGATTTATCATTTATTTGAATAAAAAATAAAATACAACACAAATCAACAGCTTTATCATTAGGTTATGAAACTTAATATAATTTTTTTGACCAAGAATTAATACAAAGTAACCATCTGGCTGGCTCATCACTTAACCTATTTCTATGTTTTCTAATTACTAATGATGCTTTAGAAAATAACCTCTCAGCAGGTACTGAAGTTGCAGGTATTGAGAGAAAATCACGGGCCATTTTCGATAAAATCGGATACTCTGTCTCATGCGTCCTCCACCAATCTAAAATATCTTCCGAGCTGGCAGTTCTTGGTTTTCTCAGGTACTCCTCCAACTCGTCTATCACTAAGCCTTGAAGACAAGATCCAGATGACGTCGAGGGACATACATACTTAGAGTTTATCAAAGTCTATTACGTCTTCATCTTCATCACATACTTTATTTTCTTTTTCTGGTAATTCCAGAGATTTGTTCAGTGAGTGTAGACTTTTATATTCTTCATAAAGTTCATTGAACTTGCGCAGACTTTCTGTTTTAAGTTGCTTCCCCCACATTGTCAGGTCAAAAGTCTGAGCCTTATGCCTTGGGTGTAAAATTTTTATTCGCTATTTTTATGGTATTAGTCGTAATGCGCATAGGTCCAGTTTTTCATATTCTTTGATACAGTTTTTTGCGTCTCATAGAATTCCTAAGCGTACCTACCTATACACCGAACTGTTACACCTAACTACTCAGTGAAATAGCGCTAAGTCCTAGCTGCAAGACGCAAGAGTCTTGCAGGCTATGTCTTGTTCTTGCTCAAGTCTTGCACGGTCAGTCTTGGTCTTGGTCTTGCAAAAACGCAAGAACAAGACCAAGACTGCAAGACCAAGACTGAATTTGGGCAACACTATCTCGGTCTTTTGAAAATAAATACCACGTGCTAATTTAGTAATTTTCAAACAATATCACTACGTTAAATTTGCAGTCCCGTATTTTCCCGGGATTTTTATTTAATAAAATGTATTTTAAAAAGCCGCTTCCATAATTTGTGAGCCAAAAATTAACTTTAGGTAAATATGCATCCGATTATCCGATCTCTAATAATGATACGCCATTTCGATCGTGGTATCCCAATTCGATGCAAATATTTAATATTTTGATCGAGCGTTATTTTAAAGTGTTGTGTTTGTACTAATGCTCCCGTAGTGCAATAATAGTATGCGCGGGCGCATGTTCTTTCAATAAAACTTCCATTACCAATTTCTGATCAAATAACAATTGATCTGAAACTTTAAAAAATGTAGTATTTGTCTAATATTGGAATAACAAATTAATTATTTAAACGTTTTTACCTTTACCCCTTGCTATTAGTATGGTGGTTAAAGAAATAGCTAAAGATAAGGGAGAGCTCCAGAAAACTTGCGATAACTTGTAATTATAGTGCAGTTGTATAAGAAGGTAGTCTTATGTCACGTCCCGCTTCTTATCAAAGGATAAATTTCTGTACTTAACGGAGTGTTTAACTATATTGGGGGTACCAAGTATTGGCGTTAATTGAAAAACAATATTAGAAATATTCATTAACACTTAAAAAAATACATTAAAAAAACTTAATTCAAGATATTTATTATAACACTTAGTAATAATTGATTTTCTTTACAGTGCGATGATTCTTTCTCTACTGGTCTCCTATTCTCGGGTATATTCGCTGAAATTCGTTTTTAACATAGACTTTATTACTCGCATGACACAAAATATATCGTTATACCTTAAATCGTGCTTTCAGACATGACATTTGACAAATGTCATGTCTGAAATATTGCCTTACAATACGAAAGAGACCCATTCATCAATTAAATCAGTTGTCATAATAATTAAAGTAGATTTATTTGATGCAATGTTTTATGTTTGAAAGCTCTGCTATTTGTTAAAAACTAAAATCAAATCAAATCATTTATTTGCACAAATATGGGTAATAAATAAGGTGACAAAAAGAAAGTGTGTTAAAGAGCAGCCATATTTACCATTTCTGACTTGCAAAGGTTACACAAAAATAAAATTACAAAAATTATTAGAGAAAAGAATGTCGAGTAATACAAATATAAATTCAATACATAGTGCTAATAAAAAAAAAGATATAATCAGAATAAAATTATGTCAGTTAATAATAATGTCCATATTTTAACAACATAAGGTAGACGAGTAGATAAATTACAATTTAACTAGCATTATTTAAATACTCAGAAACAGAATAATAACATTTTTTGATCGGCCATTGACAGTTTTTGAAACGGTTGATAGGCAAACTAGAAATGTGCAAAGGTAGGTTGTTATATATTCTCACTACCATAGAGTAACAATTTCTTCGACATATATATCAGTCTTTATATGCGGCAGAAGCTATTCGCACAACTCAAGAACGACTGAACTGATTCGAATTACTACCTGTTTCATTTGTTTCCATCAAGAATAGCTCAATACTATTCAAATACAAGAAATTAACAGGGCAAATTGATTATAAAAATATTATTTATTATTAATATCAGTTTTATCATATTGCCTTCATTCATTCAAATCGCGTCATTAAGGTCTAATTCCCATGAGAGGTATAAAAGCGTTAACGTTTTCTAATATAAGTTTTATCATATTGCCTTCATTCATTCAAATCGCGTCATTAAGGTCTAATTCCCATGAGAGGTATAAAAGCGTTAACATTTTCTAATATAAGTTTTATCATATTGCCTTCATTCATTCAAATCGCGTCATTAAGGTCTAATTCCCATGAGAGGTATAAAAGCGTCTAACGTTTTCTAATATAAGTTTTATCATATTGCCTTCATTCATTCAAATCGCGTCATTAAGGTCTAATTCCCATGAGAGGTATAAAAGCGTTAACATTTTCTAATATAAGTTTTATCATATTGCCTTCATTCATTCAAATCGCGTCATTAAGGTCTAATTCCCATGAGAGGTATAAAAGCGTTAACGTTTTCATAACGTTAACTCGTTCTATATATATGAACGCTTTTTAATCATTTTTATTTAGTTGTTGCTTTAGTTTCGCATATGTTTTACAAACATATGCTATTCTTATTTAAAACACTTGAAAAACTTGAAACAAAATATAATTCAGTAAAATGTCCACAAAGTGTTATTATATTAGGTTCTAAGCAAAATCTAATATTGTACAGGGAAAATACTTGATGCAAAAATTTGCGATAGTTTTGTTATCAATGTGTCTTATTTGGTAGTGAAATATTGCGAGTGACACATCTATGTGATTTATAGATCTACTGTGCAAGCTTCGGTATATTACTTTTTTCTATCATAAAGTACCTAACATAGTATTGCAATGAATTGTGTCGCTAAGGTTTAAAGTAGCATAACTCAACATTATGTCTGTGTTACACACCTTAGAAGGCAAAAAATCTCTCTTGTCTTGCTTTTATGCTAGAAATATGCATTGTTTTGCAACGAATACTTAAATAATTTTATGTATTTGTTCCTAATATGTATCAATATTACACTGTTTATTTTTGTCTCCTGAAAAGTTGAACACTTTGAGTTACGCGGTGTTAGAACTTCAGCGAACAATATGTAGCGGTCGATATTTTCTTTCGATTTTTGCCGATGAATTTTAAATGTGTTGAACGGTAAAGAAATAATAATCGTTCTGTACCAACGCTAAATAAGCGAATTTCCATAAAAAAATGAATTATTTAGTTACATTACATGCGATAGTATAGGTTAAAAGATGGATGTTGAACGTTCCATTTTTTGTTAACGTGTTTGAGGAAACGACTTTTCGACACTGGTATATAGCAAGTCACAGTATATTAAATATACTTTGTAGTGCTCTTTAAATAAGGTGTAAAATTAAATTTAAATAAAATGTAAAGTGTATTTTTTTTTTCAATTAAATTAAATGTTTCATTTGTTTTGTTTCGATATTATCCGCGGACTTATTTTTTATGAAATGTTCTCGCGCATGTTAGATATATTGTATCATTTGTGAAATGTACAGATTTTAGTAGATTTTGTGTAAATGTTGACATTAAAAGTTAGTTTCATTCGGTTATTTAGTTTATCAATTTAGTAAGTTTCGCGAAGCGCTTTTTCAAAGCCAAATTAACAAGTGTTTCAAATGACTCTTCAACTTAGTGTATAAATTTAGATTTATACACTTAAGTTGAAGAGTCATTTGAAACACTTGTTGCAAACTCTCCGAATAAACGTACTCGAAAACTACAAAGTATAAACCTCATTGGTTTTGTTCTATTTAAATATCATATTAGCTGCACTCGCGATTTATTTAAATATAAATAAACTTATAATGCAATAACTGTAGTCGCTTCACGTGCACACATGTAGTTTGACATATACACATATAACGTGGGTAGTTACATATTTATCAATTTCAAATCACACGTGCTTAGCGAAATTTCTCATAGGATAGCATATGATATTAATACAAAATAAGAGTTTATTGCCAAATGATACTTGAAGTAATAACTCGCGTATGTTAAACATTTGTATATTGATAAGAATAAATATAGGTGTTTTTTTTTATAATGGTTTATTGACAATGGATACAGAGTCTTTAAGCCAATAAATGTAAGTATTTATTCTACTTGCCAGTAATAAAAATGTTACCATGAATGAGTGTAGTATAAGTTTAAAGTAAAGCACAAATTATAATCATAAAGTGAAATTTATTTCGGTAAAGTGAAATTGACACAAGTCAAACAAATTGATTCATAATTTGGAACGCTCATTGTTAGTATGATTGACATTTAATAGGTATTCATAAATAATTAAATTAATGTCTAATTTTAATACCATAGGAACGAAGTTTCTCATCGCGCGTTATCGCTCTGAGCGGATATCAGAAATAGTTTTTTACGACACCTTTTTAATTTTTGGTGGCGACATCTAGTATACTGTGGCGTGGTTTGCATAGGAGCAAACAATTCGAACCGTCTGCATTATTCTTAGTGTAAATACATTAAATGAATGTACATTAGTCTTAATGTATGTAAAGTTTTACAACACTTAGTTCTAAATTTAAAAAAGTATTATTAATAAAATAAGATTTATACAGTTCGCAATTTTTTTTATTACTATCATAATTATCCCATGTCATTGAGTGTAATTATATACATAAAAATATATTACATCCGTAAATTTTTGAATTTAACTCAAAATTACAAAGCGAAAGGAACTTCGTTTCGTCTATGGGTCCGATGACCCATCACGAGAATTTAGATAAAATTTCTAATCAATGCTATGATAAAGATTTGAGAAGTAGATTGTTTGTACTCGAATAGATTTGTTCGCTAGGGCTATAGGTGGACATTAGAATACTGTGAGTTTTATTGTTATAGGTCGAGACATGGATACTCATTGCCTTCTCATGATAGACCCGTAAGTCTCAGCTTCTAGAATCACAGCTCTAGTGATGTGTAGAAATCGATAATTGATAGGTTCGGTCTCGTTTCGTATTTATTTGAATCTGGTCTTAAATTGCATGGAATTCAAGTCGACTGAAGGATAATTAATTCTTCGATAACATTTACTTATATTAAATCCCAACTAATCCCAACTAATATTATAAATGCGAAAGTGTGTTTGTTTGTTTGTTTGTTTATTTATTTGTTTGTTTGTTTGTTACCTCTTCACGCTTAAACTACTGGACCGATTTCAAAAATTCTTTCACCTTTGGAAAGCTACATTCTCCCCGAGTAACATAGGCTACTTTTTATCCCGGAAAAATCGACAGATCCCACGGGATGCGCAATAAAGGCTTCGCTCAAAAACTACTGCACAGATTTTTATGCGGTTTTCATCAATAGATAGAGTGATTCTTGAGGAGTTTTGCGGCATTTTTTATCTCGGAAAAACGGACAGTCCCACGGGAAGCGCGATAAAATCTTCGCACCATAAACCGACTTCCGCGTATATGTAGCCGTGGGCAAAAGCTATGACCCTTAACCCTCTATACACCCAATCCCGAAATCCACGCGGGCGAAGCCGCGGGCAGAAAGCTAGTATTTCATAAAAATAATATTCAGATTTTACCTATAATTTTCTTGTTTTATTGATAATCAAGTAAGTATTTTCTTTTTAATTTTGACCAAATGTTGACAGACGTTAAATTAACTATTAATGTAATTTGAAGGAAGGCAGGAAAATGTTTGCAAATATAAAGTACGATTATTGGGACTGTTTTTCTTTTTATTGAAGTAAACAAATTGTATTTTCTATTAGAGGGCTTAAATGAATAATTTCTATAATTTTTAAATATAAAAATATTAAGGTTCATAGGAACCTATTAATACAAAATTTCTGCATACAAAAAAATATTCGTTATGTCTACACATTCTTCGTCTTACGGTGCCGTCCTTGTAGTGTTGTCCTATATTAGTGCCGCGTATTTCCATAAAATGCCCATTTGCTTCTAATCGAGAATTTAATCGATACTAAGCGTTTATCGATATTTACACATCACAAGATTATATAATAATTAAAATTATAATAATTAATATGGCTACCAGTTTCATTACGCTAGAGCAGCTAAAACGTACGCTCACCGAGAATTATATATTGTACTGGCGGGTATATAAATTATTTTGCAGTGAAAATATAGTAATGTTTATTTAGAGAAATGGAAAGCGATTTGTAATTAATTATAACTAGAGATCGGATAATCGGATGCTTATTTACCTTAGTTAGTTTAAGACAAAGTATGGAAACGGCTTTTTATTGTTTTGTTAAATAAAAATCCCGGGATTGCGGAATTGGATAGCCGGATGTTTCTTTATTTACCTAATTTAGTTTTTGACAAAGTACTTTAGGAACTGTCTTTTTATTTTATTTCCATAAATAAAAATCCCGGAATTCCGGTACTAGACCATACTTACGCCCGGGCACCATTTCTGTTTTTTTATTCAATTATTTAATTGATTATTGTTTTAGTCAAACTAGCTCACTACTTTCGTATAACACTCTTCATGTAATAAATCGTATATTCATAAATCGCACGGGGAACTGAAACTAAACTTCATGTAAATACGTACGCATAGTTGTATAAATGAACCCGGAGTCTCGGTCTTTTGAAAATAAATACCACGTGCTAATTTAGTAATTTTCAAACAATATCACTACGTTAAATTTGCAGTCCCGTATTTTCCCGGGATTTTTATTTAACAAAATGTATTTTAAAAAGCCGCTTCCATAATTTGTGAGCCAAAAATTAACTTTAGGTAAATATGCATCCGATTATCCGATCTCTAATTATAACGTTGTTGATTAGTTTGCAGACGGCGAGGGTTCTTTCGGTGATTAAAATGTGAATGAACTGTTTTGAGCGGCGTGTGAACGGGTGTCTGCTTTTTTGTTGGAAGATGAAACGGGTGATAAACATATAGTTGTAAGGTTCTGCGATAGGACTGGAGTGAGCTCTATCATTTACGTGCGTGCAATGCTATTTCGTTATATCTTGAATTTGTTTAACTATTTAATAAAAATTTTAGTGCATGCCCTAATAAATTCATTCTACACAAACTGAATCATATATTAGCTAGTGCATTGCAGCTGTCAATTTTAATAACTTTTTAATCTGTGACAGCAGTGACAGCCGTCACGTTATTTTAACGTTGTCGTTTTGGGATATCTAATTAGGAACACCTTTCGAAGCCATCACAATAGGTTAGACGACTACAACTATATATAGCTGTTTTTATTACATAATTTGAGCAATTTTTATCTCATAAAATTGTGTCAAAATGGTAATTTCAATTTAATTTTTCCCTAAAAAAACTTGCGTTTTTTTTGTACATATTTTATGCAACACAAATAACAAAGTTATAGGAAATTTCGTTTATACGGTTATACAAATCTGGCTCAACTTAATTAAAAAGTCACGATTGCTATTTATATTCGTATGGAGCGTTTTTGAGCGATCCGCAACAACGCCGCAGACATGTCGCTGTATCTTCAAAACTAATAAACCGGCATAAACTTGCTTTTACAATATTTTCAGATCAAACAGTACTCTTATTATTTATATATACATATAATAAAATAAAAAATGTAATCTAATTGTGTAGATTACTTTTTTTTAAGGAAATAGAGCTCAATACGCCAGGCATGTTTTCCTTGTGATATGATGATGTTTAATTTCGACAGATACACAGACAAACAAAATAATTATTTTAAAAACTTAAACTTACATGGATTTTCTTTCAGCTTCTGTATTTAATAATTATAACATGATGAGTGTAGATAATAGTACATTATGGTACAAGTGTGTAATGTTGGTGATTACCGCTGAGGCGCATTGAGGCCCGAGCCGTCAGGCGAGAGTCTTAAGGAGCCGAGGACGGTAATCATCAATACACACGTGTATCATACAACGTTTTCAACACACTTCTGAATAAAATAATACTTAAATAAAAAACCATTTTACTAGTAGATAAAAAGTTTATTTAGAGAAACAATTAGTAAATGTGCAGTTAGTAAAAATCATTTTCTTCATAAATTGTATTTGCAGACATCTTAATTAATAACTAACTAAATAACTTCAAAAGAGAAAACGAGACGAGTTGTGAAAAATGTTTCGTAATGGCGGGAAAAATGAATTAGTTTTCCTATGCGCGCGCATCGGCCATTAGACTAAAAAATGAGGTTTCTTTTTTTGGGCTTTTCGCGGATAGCTTTTTGCGCAAATGTAAGCGTAACTCAACCAATAATATTAAAAAAAAACTATTACTCACTCGTGAATAATAGTAATGAAAAAGTCACAGTTTGATTATAGGTGTCATTATGTGCCTAATTGCCATGGGATTAGAGCCACTTTATGAGGAAGTGTGTTGAAAACTTATTTATTTGTAGCAAATGTGTTTTAAGGACCATCATTATACACGAGTTGCATAAACAACTACAATAAACGCAATGTTATATTTTTTATTTATAATTAAGGCAATCAATTATCATATAAATTATTACGTTATCAACCTTACAGATATGTTTTTAAGGTTGATAGTGAATTTATTTACTAACGCGGTGTTGGCTGCCACTAACGCTATCTGTTCTTTCTCTATTAGTTGTTATCTTTAAAGAGAATATCACTACAATTTTAGGGTGGTAAAGTATGTTCGATTGTTTGCATGTTAATCGATGTAAACGTTTATGTATAATTATTTATGACTTTGTAGAAATGTACAGATGTCTCCAAAATTACGCGTAAACATATGAAAGTTGTATATAACATTTAATTGGTCTAGAACGGAATTTTATGTTAGCTGAACATTCACTCTATTTGCATTCACTTGAACATTCATTCATTCGTTCAATCAGATCCTAAATGTTTTAGTAACGTCCGATCGAGATCTGATTCCATTTAATGTAACCTCAAAATCGCTAGATTTTTTTATTAAAATGACATCGTTATTTTATTTCACAAAAGTTGCTTCATTGACATCACAAAAAATCTGTTGGCATTAAATATATGTATTAACTTATTTATTGTAATAGTATCTTCATTGTAATTAGGATAACTATAACAACATATGTAATGTAATGAAAAATAACAAAACTATTCCCGCATCTAGTCTCTGCATATTTATAATCTGTATCCCGCCAGCCATTGTTTTCTTTTGGCGTCAGCAGTTGTGCCTAGCTTGTGTAAGATATACGCGGTAGATTTAAGTTGTGTATTACACACCTGTTTATACACACATAAACGCAGCAAGCTAGCTGTGTTACATGTTTTTTATTGTGAAATAAATCGGCATTTTCAATTCTTGTTTCATTTGTTTGTTCGCGTTTTTTTTTTATTTTACTTGTTTGATGTCAAAGGTGTTCGCTCACTCTGCCTTGTCATCAATACAAAATACTTGTAACAGTTACAGCAATGATTATACGAATGGTCATAATGTTTCGTTTTACATAATTGTAACAATGATAATGCCGAAGGATTAAATAATACGAGTAGAATAAACGGTGTAATGGAAGCTAAGGTCAGTGGTTATATATATTTGCTTATTATTTTGTGGGTTTCTTTGAGGTTTTTGACGCTATGTTGCTTGTTATCTTATTTATCAGTTTATTTTTATAGAGGTGACTGTAAGCTTAGTTGTTCGTAAAACTATTTCATTGGCTCTGTCCACCATTTTGATTTTTTACATTCAGATGTTGTTTTAATTCAACATGGCGGTTTTGTTATAGTACATTATCTTACTATATCAAGTCTTTTATATTAAATAATAAAACGTAAGCAAGAATATAATGAAGATCAACAGACAAAATTGTAAATTTAAGAAAATCTATATTTTTTTATTAAAACAATATGATGATATTGCGCATATAGTTGTAAAAAAAACTTTAAAAGGTACAATATACTTTAAGGTTACAATAGGTATCTATAATTTTAGTTACTTCTCTTGTTCTGCTTGTTTTGCATGTAGCTTGATTTTTAATATTAATTAAGCGTGTATTTTTTTTTAGTTTTATGTACAGATTATATTGATTTAGTTCCACCAATGTGAATTTAATTTTCATTTTCCAGAGACGAGCTGTGAAAGCGACAAATCTGAAGATTCTGAGGACACTGCGCCCTTAATAAACAAAAACAATGATAGTTAGGCTCTTATTATTAGGCTTTTTATCTCTTTGTCAAACTTGATTAACGTAAATAACAAGATTGCGGCCCAAAATTTGCTATCACTGCTCGTGTAGGGCGTACATAATTGATTGTTTTGGAGACAGAGCAGTACCTTTTTAATAGATTCAAAATAGGATCAGGCTATCAATTCGTTTTTATGTATGTTACGACATTATTCAGCAGATTATGAATTTTGATGATTGCATTTTGTTTGTTGGGTGACATTTCAGAGGTCTCATATAAATAAAACAAAAACCCAAACCGATTGGGAGGTTTTTAAATTCATCAAAAGTCCAAATTTAAACTATATGGTAAACATATATTAAATGCTTATGGCACAATCAACAATATTATTTATACTAATAATTATGTCTATTTATTTTTATTTCTCAAACATACTTGAAAATTTGAGCATTATTTTAACAATCTGCTTCGAGATAAATTATTATTGACATTGCTGTACTGGCCAAATACATCGAAGCAGCGGGCGGCAAAAGTTGTATAAAAATTCATATTTATCGTGCAATTTAAAAATAAAACGTTCTTTTCTCACGGCAACTAAGAAATTAACTCACCACTCAGATAAAATATATCCTTTAGCATTCAAATAACGCACGAACGCTTCTAGTGAATTATGGACCGCATTCTTAATTGTTGCTAATGTTAATTTTGTTTCGAAGATAAAAAAATCAGGCGTTAGTTAATATTATTAATAATGAAAGCCGTTAGAGAGTGGTGCAAAATCCACTACAACACACTTTGGGTTTTAGCTTTGCAGCACTGGGTTTGAACCCATTGCCGCAAAGCTAATGTAAAATAATGTTCTCTTAATTTGTAAGTTACCATTGATTCATAAAGTATTATTGAATGACTTAAATTGTGTGACTAATGGCCGTTTTCACCAACCTTGTCTTAGCTTAGGCGACTCCTAAGTGACATGCTGTCACTTTTTGTATTAACTGAAAAGAGTGAGACAGCATCTCTCTTAAGAGTCGCCTAAGCTAAGACAAAGTTGGTGAAAACGGCCATTAGTGTTTTATTGTTATTATAATGTGGATCTTATTGCGTTGATGGCATTTTCGTTAAATTTCTAAAATATACTACTAAATGTATTTTTTTATTTGAACTGATTGCATTTGATTAATCCAGTGTCGATATCGATATTACAAAAATAAAATTATATTTAATCTCATAAATAATATACAAATCGGAAATTTATGTATGTAACGTTCGTAAATGCGACATTTTGTTAGTGTAATTTTGATTGTCAGTGTAATTTTTGGTCTGCCACAGTGTAACATACGTACGAAATGTAATTTCTACTTTACTGTTACACAATATAATAGAAACTAAAGCTAAAATTGCCAAATATACTGCGATAAATCTATATAAGGTGTAAAAGCACCGTTACAAAAAACTAAATTCAAAGTATATGTGTGTCAATTAATAAATAAATAATTTTAACTGACAATATTGAAAAACATTGCATTTTTATGAAATTACTTTCTAAATATGATTAATAACCATTTCCATTATTTATCGAAATGTATTTGAATTGGTAACGTAGTAGTAATCTGACGTTACCGTTGGCACGTAACGTAGTGGCCCGTGTAACGAATTACACACAAGCGCGCACCGTTTCTGTAGGTACGTGTAATAATAGTAATTATTGATATTACATTGTAATGTATTAATAAAAGTAATTTCTCATTTATTTCCGCAAATATAATTTGTCTCTGTGTAGACTATACTATAGTAATTAGGGAGCGTTCAAGTATTACGTAACGCAATTGTTGAAGATGTTTGACCCCCCCCCCCCCTTGTAACGCACCGTAACGTTAAACAACTTGCGTGAAAAAATTAAAAATGACGACCATACTAATACAATCGAGGGATTCCCCGTAAAACGTAAACGAAAAGGGTTGCCAATTTGTTATAAAAAAAGAAACAATGTTACATACGGTGTTGTAAGAAAGACCCGCTCCTGTCCCTATAACGCATCGTAACATTTTACCGAGACCCCCCCCCCCACAAATAGGGAATTAATCTCTTTTTTGAAAAGAATCTTAATTTGATCCTTGCATGTCAGTAAACCATATAATAAAAATATATAATTTTATACACGTTAAGTACTATAAAAATTGCATTAAAATTTAATATTTTCAAATTTCGCGCGTAATTAGACGAAGGCGCCACACGAGTTGTTACTCTGTAGCGATGACGTCAATACGGCATGTAAATAATAAACAAAGCTGTATGTTTGATGCTATATATTATTATATTCATAATTCAAAAATGAGTTATTATCTTTTATATATAAACAACTAATAAAGGAATAATAATAAAAAAGTAATACTGACATTGATGTTTTAATACTCCGTAACTCGGCAGAACAAAGTCGGGATTTGCAGCAAAGAATTTTCCGACTATTAATGCATTTATTTTTGGTATATTCGTACTATCTCCTTTTACAAAACTGCTTTCCATAGTGTGATTCACGTTTGATTTCATTTTAACTTACGTATTTATAACGTTCTCTTACATTGAAAAAGCAACCTACAAACTACTTTTTTTATTGTTTTGCGGCTTTATACGTACTATGATTCATAATGACATTGACAAGTGATAAGTTTACAGTACCTTATGACGTCACGACATGGCGGCCTATGTTTCGCTCTTGTTTTACGTATAGATTAAAAAATTGAATACTTTGAAACTACTTTTTTTTATTATTTTTGTTATTTTATGTACTTAAACATGATAATTTCGACTAATTAATGCATAAGCTATCATAGTTATATGCTTTTAGATCTTTTCTAATATAGAGGGAAGTACCCTATTGCGATACGTAATACTTGAACGCCCCCTTAAATGGATTCTGTCAAATTCTATATTTATTCACCAATACAATACAAGACGTAAATGTTGATTGATTTTGAAAGAACTCTCGGGAAGGCGTATACATATTATTCTTTTATAAGATTTTAGTATAAATAATGTCTTATTAAACTACGTCTTGCATCACAAGCATTACTTATGTGTCGAAATAAGTATTAAGTCAATGGCATTTTTTTATGGAAGTACAATATACAATATGAAATTAACGTTTATTCATTGGTAGGTACGTCTCACTTTGATACTGTTCTTATTGTAAGTAACTCGGAAGTTATACAACCATAGTACTATCGCGCAAGATTTGTTTACCGCAAACTCCTAGAGATAGTTTATTAAAATTGAAATATCTAATCTCCAATAAGCGTTCTATTTAATTATTGTTGCGGAAAAAATGTAACTTGGTGGTTGTGAACGGTTTTTGTTGTCAACGGTATCAGTAAATAATTCAGTGTTAATAGATATATTTGTGAAAGTCGCATAAAGCTCGTTTACTTTGTTAAAAAAAACATTGGAATAGTTAAAGCAACTGTCAAAAATAAAATACACATAACATCAATGCTTAATTTTTTGACAGTCGCTAGACTTTTACAGAAAAACCTCTCGGACCTAATCTTCGTAAATTTTTCTATGTTTATAGAGGTTGTGCTTAAAAAGAATATTTGCAGCCAAGAATCAAGCATACATGCTACAGAGAAAGGACTATTTTTCTTTATTCTAAATTATACATATATTTGATGCAAAATATAATGCATTGTAATACACAGATAGTGTTTCATTGTCTTTCAGTACTTATAAAAATCCCGACGCGCTAACACAGCAATACGACAAATAAGCTTTCATTTGCATACAAAAACCGCCGTTACTACGAGCGACATAAGGGCTATCTCAAGGTAAGATGTAAAGAACGTTGCCGTGTTCACTTTACGTTGATATGTGTGAACTGGCGTCCCCTGGCTTTAAAAAAATAGATTAGAATTAGCTAAAAATCAGTTACATGTTTCTATGAAAAATAAGTTTTTTTTAATGTATTAAGGACGATGAGGCCAAAGATGGTCCATGCCTGTCTAGATAGTGACTATAAACTCTTGCCTTGAAAAGGCCCAGATTGTATTTATCAGGGAAAATATCCGGCGGGAGGGAATTCCATTCCTTTGCTGTGCACATTATAAAAGTAGAAGCGAAACGCCTAGTACGTATAGGTGGTATGTCAACAACATAGGGTGTAAACCCAAGCGCCGTCTAGTTCCTCTGAGGTGGAATGGGGATGCTGGAATGAAATTGTGCAATTCCATCGCTTACTCTCCGAACTAAAATGAAAGGTGATTATTCATATAAATAGTTTTCGACTACAACGGTTTTTGTAAAATTGAAAATCTTAATGTGAATTTGGAATAGATAATCTTTGTTGTTTGTATACATACATACATACACTCACGCCTTTCTCCCATGGGGGTAGGCGGAGATTACGTCTTTCCACTTGCTACGGTCTTTACATATCTCTTTCGCTTCATCTACTTTCATAACATTCCTCATACATGCTCGACGATTGCGGGTACTTCTGACCTGGCCTTTTTTGAGGACACTTTCGATTTGTTCGAAATATGTTCGCCTAGGTCTTCCTCGTCCCGTATCTCCACTCACTCCAGCTTCATAAATCATTTTGGTCAGTCTACTTTCATCCATCCGTTCCACATGCCCAAACCACCCAAGCATCCCTTTCTCTATTCTTGTCACGATAAACTCTTTCAAACCACATTTCTTTCTAATCACTTCGTTATACAATCTGTCACTCAGTTTTACTCCTGCCATACTCCGCAAAGCTCTCATTTCTACTGCATTTATTCTGCTTTCATGTCGTTTCTCCCATACCCAACTTTCACTTCCGTACATTAATGTTGGGACCAGCACGCCCTCATGCACTGCTAGTCGCGCCTTTTCTGATATTTTCTGACTATACTTTCTGACTTTTGTATAGTACGTACCTACATTAGGATTATCCTGTGTCGTGGGTGCAGTCACAACCGAAATGTCACATGCATAAACACCCAGGCCGGAACAAATTATTGTAGGCCATACAAAATATCTGTCCCGTACCGGAATCGAAACTACACAACGGATTGTGTACCCGTTGTGTAGTAACCGATCATGGAACCGCTGCGCCAAACGTGTCTAGCCATGCGTGACACGTGCAATAAAGAATATAGTCAGTGTTTTCTTTTTGCTCTTATTTCATAAAAGTTATGTTCACGACTGTAACTTGGATGTAAAATTTTGATGGTTGTTTACGATAAGAAGTATTTAAAACTAATAAAAATAGTAATAAAATAAATATTTCTTACACAATTAGCCTAGCCCAATATAAGCTATGTAAGGCTTATGTTATGGAACCTAGAGTAACGGATAGACATACATATATATATATATATATATATATATATATAATATATATATATATATTAAATATTTTTGATACATGCTTCGGCACGAATTGGGCAGGCTCGACCGGAGTGATACCACGGCCTCACAGAAAACCGGCGTAAAATAGCGCTTGCGCTGTGTTTCGTCGAGTAAGTGAGGGTACCGGAGGCCCAACCCCCCCTTCCCCCCTCATTCCCTTTTAAAAGGCCGGCAACGCATCTGTGAATCCTCTGGTGTTGTTGTGGGTGTCCATGGGCAACGATTATCGCTTACCATCAAGTGATCCGTTTGCTGCCCTCTCCTATAAAAAAAAAACCAAAGTAAGGAGGCAAACGAAGGATATAAATTAGGAGGTATTACTTTTATTTGTAATATTAACATATTATATTTATTAAATTAATTAAAAATCACAACAAATATATCGTGGCATATTAATAACACTGATAATATTAGGAATTTAAAATTTAGTACGTAACAACAATGCTAGATGGCGCTGCCAGCTGAAAACGGAAATAAGACTCGTTTGTTGCGCCACTAATTAACTTAAAACTATTACAAATTCATTGTTTTAATAATAATAATTACATATCTAATGACATTGCGCCCGTATATATATACCCCAGCAAACTATCATATAACCAAGCGTCGTCTAATTATTATGTTTATATTTTGGTAAACCAGCTTTTGCAGTTTTCACCGTACCACATACATTGTGGGCGACTGTAGCCTACTGACAATCAGGTGAGCAGACATCAAGTTATAACCTCGCCTCTAATATCTAGTTTGAAACTGCGGTACATTAACGTAACCTTCGGAATAACCTAAAAATACCGCATTATCACGGATCAATGACACCATATATACATGTTAATAATATCAATGGACACAAATCAGTTGTTATCACAACGATATCTACGTTTATGTAAAGCCGCTGTCCTCATTCGGTAACATCACTGTTTACTAATATCTTCACAGAGAGAGTGCTTAAATTGTTATGTTGGCAGCCCTGCAACTTGCAACTTTAATTGGAATAAAGATGACAGACATCCCAACATAACCTCAAGAAAAAGTATAACGCAGTTGTTTTTAAGTTGATTTGAGTTATATCTTGAGAAGCATCTTACGATAAATCTGTATTTTGAGGTCACTTTGTGAGTGGGACTATTTTAGTGAAAACAAATGGTGTCTCACAAGCGAAACAGAGGAGATTATGAACACATCAAATCCACTGGTAAGTAAATTTAAATACAATATACGTTTATTTTATATTTTTTTAATATTCCGTACCTTTATTTTTATAACCAATAAAAATATTATCGTATAAGAATATCCACGCTATTATTAAGAGAATGACGTAACTTTTTACAAAACACTAGATGCTTAAGGCTCTGAATTAATTTATACAACAGAAACTCAATATTTGATAGAAAGCTATAGAGGGTAATTTGAAAAACATGTGTTCACTCGTCGACTGAGTAAATGAGACTGGCAGTCGCCACGAAGCCTCTGAGCTCGAGAGCGCTCGGATAAATTCGGCTGCTGTGTCAAATGTGGCTTCGTGCGTTTTTTTTCTCAGTAGAGAAAGGCTGAGAATCCATCATGGATACCAACGCAACAGCCAAGCAGGGATGCGTTGATTATGTCGGACTCCTGGTGCTGTCGAGGCGGCTCGACCACACAGACCTACCGACTAAACTCAGCCTAGCCTTTGTCCTATTGACCCTACTGGCTTTATTGACGAGAGTTCGTGCGTTCGACAGCAGCCGAATTTATACATAGCACACGTAGCGCCATCCGTTTTTCGTCAGCGATAACACGCAAAAAGGACGAACAGCAATGCCCGGGTCAATAGTTTTATACCCTCCGTAGACATATTTTTTTCATATCTTCTAGAATCGATATTATTGTGTTGGTACACACAAATATGTATATGTTTATATAGTCTTACTTACATAAACCTATGTATTTGTTTCATAATTATATGTTACTAGGAAAGTTATGGATATGAAAGTGGATGGACCTGTGGGGAGAGAGACCGGAGAATAGATGGATGGACTGTGTGATGTTCAAGTGGTTGTAGCCTACATACGTGAAGACATTCGTCAATTGAAATAATAAGAAACAGCTCTGACAAGAGCTGCCCTATATAAGTACGTGAACACATTGAAATAATAAGAAATAGCTCTGACAAGAGCTGTCCTAAGTACGTGAAGACATTGAAATAATAAGGAGTAGCTCTGACAAGAGCTGTTGTTTCTTGTCGTTTGAAATATGAAATAGCTCAGAATAGAGCTGCACTTCGAAGCACACTATCATCGCAGCACAGCAAGAAGCATCTTGTTGCGCCGACCACAAATAAGTAGGGAACAGGGCAACAGAGAGAAGATATGTATCTTCAATCGTTATATGCATAACACCAGACACTATTTAAATTAAAGTACCTACATATATTTTTTTTAACTATACAGGCTGTATTTTTGAAACGGGGCAGTAAGGGCAAGTACCTTAACCGTTGCAGTTACAGCAAAACGTTCTTAGAAGACCTTCCCTAACTTTTTGACATATTTTGAACTGCATTCACAGACAGAAATCGCCAAAAACGTTTGCCATACATTTCGTACGGGAATATGATAAATCAACTCGAAACTCATAGGTCAAGTAAAATTTTGAACTTTTTTAAATAAAAAAAATCATTTAAACATTTAAAAATTGGTTTATGAAATAAATTGCTCAAAATGATTTCCATTTTTACGAATACATAAGTCTATCCTTTTTTGCACTGAACGAATGGCGGCTAATAATGTTCTGGGATGAAAATTACGTAAAATGGTAATTAATGCATCCTTGAGCTCTTGAACACTGGCTTACGTCGTCTTATACACCTCGTTTTTCACGAAGCCCCATAAAAAAAAATCAGGTGGTGTTAGATCGGGGCTACGAGATGGCCACTGTGTACCGAATAAATTGGAACGTGAAAGGTGACTGTTATGTGGTGTGTTACTCCAACGGTTAAGGTACTTGCCCTTACTGCCCCGTTTTAAAAATACACCCTGTATAATACTTATATTAGTTTTTGTCAATTCTAGTCCCTTATGTCTAAGGTACCAAGATACATGGTCTTATCTTCAATTCAACCCCTATCTCACCCCCACACTGGTAAACATTTCAAAATGCTAGAACAAACGATTTTTTATTTCTTATGACATGATATTTGACGAACTTACATACTAACTTTCAACCCTTATTTCACCCCCTAGCTGGTCGAAATTTTAAAAATGCCAGAACAAATGTTTAATGATTTCTTATCAAGTGCTTAAATATAAAGTTTCTTGGTTTTATCTTTTAAAATTAAGAAATCCCATACAAACTTTCAACCTCTATTTCAACCCCTTCATTCCTTTTTTTTCGAAATGAAAAATAGCCTATGTTCTGTCTCTGGGTCTAAAGATTGTCTGTACCAAATTTCGTCAAAATCAGTTGCGAGGCTTAAGCGGGAAAGCGTAACAGACAGACAGACAGAGTTACTTTCTCATTTATAATATTAGTTGGGATTTATCACATACCTTATTGGTTTGCAGTCATCTCTCGAAACTATAATATTTTGACACATAACCAGATAATTTATCTGTCGAAATAATATAGTTTCTGAACACCTTAGATTGTGAAGATTTTAACAGTCTGCATATACAGTGTAATAAACTTTATATCGTTGTAGGAGAGTAAAAATGTATCTTGTGATGTATTGAAATCGCCGTTGCAAATAAGAATACAAAATAAACTTTAACCCGAAACCCGCAAGAAGACGATAGCAGGAAGTCCAGTACTACACGTACTAGGCAATGAATTAATACTTCTTGTATTTTATTGTATTTATTTACTTACGACTCTGTATCAGTAATGTGTTTAGAGGTGAAATAAATGCTTATTTGGGTTTTTAGCAAAGAATTGTTTCGCTATTGATAATGGTTGCTACGCTACAAAAAGTGTTTCACTGACAGGATAACAATGTAAACCAAAAAATATGGAGTTTATGGATTCCTCTATATGGAGTTTACACTGTACATTTATATAACAGCACATTCAAAATGAAAACCTGGCTAAAGACAATATTTAATTTTGTTTCGGCATCCATTTAATCATTGCCGATAACAATTCATTTCAATATTCACAAGACAAATATAAAAAACAAGTTTTAACAAGCGAAATGATTGCATTGCCTGCGAGGGAATCAATTTACGCGCTTTTTTTGAGTAAACAATAGTTGTAATACCTACTGGCTGATGGAACCAGCAAACAATGGCGCCCGCTGAAATTCAGTGAGATGATTGATAGAGCACTGGTTCATCATTCATTGTTGTCTGCAAGGTTTCACGTGGAGTCTGATGACAAAATGGCGATGGTATTTTACCTAAAATGTCTCTGGTATTCAATGTTGGGGTCATTTAACTCGTTGAACTCAGTTGTCTACTGTACTTCTTAGGTTTATTTGAGGTTCGAAGGATATTTAGGACTTTTGGGCTTAGTTGTTAGGTTTTCTTGAGACTCGAAGGACCACATGTTGATGGCTTTTGGACTCAGTTGTTAGATTTTCATCATGCATCGTCATATAAGTGTAAAACGGACTGTATAGTCTTAAGAAGTATATTGCAAATAATTATAACGTAGTTCGCGTAGTGTGAATTAAGATGAAGTCTCGACAATAACAGGATGCGATCCCGTTATGCCTTCCCCGCCCCGCTCTGCAGCTAGATAAGGCCAGCGGTTTGTGTTATCAATACCATTCAGTCAAACGTATTCAGGTAGCCATGATTATAACTACCGATTGTCATGTCTGGGTATTAGTTCATTACATATCATATGTTAATGGTTCAGTAGCAAACTAATTAATAATAATAACATTTGCTATTAAGCCTGATATCGTGGTAGTCGACTAAACCTAACGTCGATCAGTACTCGTTGACATCGCCATTCCTTATACGAAAATCTTCTAAAAGCCAGCAAGGTAACCGCCATGTCGTTTATTGAATTCGAGGGTCATTGTTCTGATAGTTGTTCAACGAATAGACTAATTGAGGAGAGCGTCAATCAAAATCCAAATAGGCTCTCGCTTGACAGATAGATAGCCCTTGATCCATCTGTCAAGCGAGAGCTAAACTTTTAATCCAGGACGTGATATTTAGCAAAAATACGTTTATGCATTGCTCCGTGCCGTAATAAACACGCTCTCTCAAGTGCGTCCGGACCAATCGACCAATAGCACGTGACACTTGACGCGAATACCTGACGAGATCCATCCACCGTTATTTATACGTAGATCATCAAGGTAACGTTAAAACATGGGATTTTAAGCACGGATTAATTTTGCGTTACGATACGAAAAGATTGAACTTAAGTTTTCTTTATTAGTTATTAACGATGTGATATATTTAATTTACAGTGCTCAACTCGGCGGTTATACTCTTATCATTTTCCTGGAATTTTGTCATATGATAACAAAATCGTTATTTCTAGTAAACCTGGCTGTGGTTGATAATACTTAGTATATCTTATACCTACGTTCCAGACAACTGTGTTCTAGATATAGACTATGTTCAATGTGTAAGGAAATTACACATACTACCTAATTCGTTATCATACATCACAAATTTGTCCCCATTAAGTTAGGCCGATTAACCACGGTGACTCCCTCATTGATAAAATTCACATAAAATTTTTATTTCTCAGGTGTATATAGATTGCACAGTTTTTCTTTCACATTAATTTGTACTAAGTTGGGTCCGCCATCTTCAGCAACCAGCTTCCCAAGATAGCACAAAGCCAAGATTTTTAAAAGTGTTTACAATCATGTTAAATTATCTTGTTTCTCAAATAAATGTATTACAATTTACATGATGTATTTTCTTTATTTTACTTATCGGCACGATTTCACGATGTTTTGAAATTAAGTGGGCGTTCATTGGCGCCTGTACCTTATAGATTGAACAGATTTTCTTTCACATCAATTTGTACTAAGTTGGGTCCACTCACCCAATTTGGCACCGCCATGATATTTTGTGTGGATTGTCCGGTCGAATATGGCAAGAGCGGTGTTTTATTAACATAGTCATGCTGGTCCACCAGGTGGACGGAGAGTGACCTGTTCCTCGATTATATTTGGGCAAGGTTAGCGTAATTATTACTACGTATTCATGATTTCTTCGAATTACATGACAATGCCAGCTGAAGCGAATTCTTGGGCTTTAAAACTACCTGAACTACCTGTAGTAGTCACTTATAAAATAATAAAAAAAATAACGCATTGGTAGGCGTGGCAAGTACTCACATTAGGTAATTCATTTTATTTAATAGCGAAACATCGCTGGTTGATTATTATTGTAGTTAACAAAGTACCTACGCTTTTATTTTGCATGTCCGGTGTGCTATATCCGGCAACGGAAGTCCGCCAAGCGACCGGAAGCTTTTAGCGCGCGGTATCGGACAACTGCCACTGTTTGACTATTTCAGCGCCGGCTCTTTATGGCTTCGCGACTGATAATGTTTGTTAATTGTTGAAGAAACATCTATTTTTACACACCGCTGTTTTCTTCAGGCTTTCATGTAGCGAATGGGATGATACTCCGCGTACATTAAAATATTTATGTCTACTAACAACTACAATTATTCATAACTAGCTGCCCCGCGCCCACTTCGTTGGGCATAATATTAATAATCCCCGAAGCGAGCACGAAAGCGAACTGAATTAAACCCGAAGCCATCGCGCGCCGTCCGCTGATGATGATGATGATGATGACACTCAACAATAATGTGGCTTTCTATTGGTGAAAGAATTTTTAAAATCGATGATGATGATGATGATGACACTCAACAATAATGTGGCTTTCTATTGGTGAAAGAATTTTTAAAATCGATGATGATGATGATGACACTCCGCAATAATGTGGCTTTCTATTGGTAAAAGAATTTTTAAAATCGGTTCAGTAGATCCCGAGATTACCCCTTACAATTTACAAACACACAAACTTTACTTCTTTATAATATTAGTATAGATAAAACAGAGGCCATTGCAATGTAATCTGTAACTTAATCAGTGTTGAACAAGATGTTGTAATGATGTACAAACAAATAAAAATAACTTTTCATAGCTCTATATCAATTATCAAAAATACTATTATATCAAAAGGTTATATTATACTGTTAGGGATTACTTAAATATTGCACTTAATAGTTGCGCTGCCAAATGTTTTGAGCATACTAAATAACTCGATGAAACAATAGTTGTTATAGATATAATGTGAGCTTGTAAAAGAAGTTGGGTTCAGACTATTTATCTGTCGTCAGCTTCTAATTGACGATTCTGTAAAAATACAAGGAGAAAAAAAATTGCCTTTGCTGAATTTCTTCTGGTTCTTCTTAGTAGAAGTAGCATCTATGACGTACAAAAATGTTTAATAAGTTTCAATTTCCCATTCCATTCAAGCCGTAGGGCCATTAGGGCCAAGGCTAGGCTGAGTTTAGTCGGTAGGTCTGTGTGGTCGAGCCGCCTCGACAGCACCCGGAGTCCGACATAATCAACGCATCCCTGCTTGCCTGTTGCGTTGGTATCCATGAGGATTCTCAGCCTCCTCTCCTGAGGAAAAAAAAAAGTTCCAATTTCAAGAGTAAATGTTAGATTTTTGTTATTTCAATTATTACTTGTATGTCCCTGTTGGAGCCTTATAATCGGTCTTCCAAGCGACGTTGACCACATGTACTATTCTTTCATACTAAACTGATGATTTTTGTAGAACTATACGTCAAATAACTATAGAAAATGATATCAAACTCACGGTCGCACGTACAATTTCCTAAACAGATACTTTCATGTCAGCCGGGGTATGCAATTTAATGCATTCTCCTCAGAGGAAAACAAAAAAAACTACCTGGCAACTGGGCTCGGTAGCACGGCTGCGCCGCCGCCGGTCGCCGGCTGGGGCGTGTAAGTCGCGCCCGCGAATACGGCGACCCGGGAGGGACCATGCCCCTCCGATGGCCGGTCGTCGGTGTAGGAGATCGGGGGGGAGGTATTTGCCACCCTGAGGAGGGCTCCCCTGTATCGACGGGGGAGCGAAGGCTGGGGGTTCCCTAAGTCGTCGTCGTTATCGTTCCCGGGGACTCCCCATATGCCTGAGGAAGGCCATCGCTGAGGTTTTTAGTTGGTAGGCCTCCCCCTTCTGGGGAGGAGAGCCCCACATAACCACCGGGTCTCCGCAGCCGGGGTATGCAATATAATGCATTTTCCTCAGTGGAACAAAAAAAAAAAGAAAAAAGGCTACCTGTCAACTAAACACAGATATATTTAATCCATCGATTCGATGACTTATGGGAACCGAAAACATCACTAGATAGCGTCGATGCAAGCCCATAACAAGAACGATCTTCAATTTTAAAGGCTTCACAATGCGCCATGCATTAGCAAAATCAAACTTAATATTAGAATTGAATAGCAACAAACACAAAACATGGGTGTCTATACAAAGGCTTTGATATTAGTTCCGCGTTTCCATTCCTAATGGCGTAGTGTCGCGGCGCGCCCTCGCAACTGTTCGGCTAGGCGAATTAATTAATGCCAACGATTCCCGATTCACGAAACAAAGCGCCACCAGAACTCTTTGTTACATGCTTCTTGGTGTTCCGTAACTCTATTCTCCGTCTGAATATATAGAAACTATTATTATATCTTAGGTTAATTAATGTTAATAATACAAACGTAAGTCTGTTTGTTCCATTTTCTTGCCTGGATCCTGTTTAGTGGTTACAGAGACAAGACGCAGAGAACTATCTACTATCAACCTTGATCCATATGAGAAGTCTATTCATTAGTATACGAAATGCAATTGTGCATGACAAATAGTTTAGTTAGCTACATAATTAGACACTTTGTAATAAACTTTTTCATTATAGATTTTAAATTAGAATAAGAAGAAATAATAGAAATAAGGGGTTCCGAAGGGTTATTTAGAAAAAAGAAAAAAAATCATGCGTGAAAGCCAACTTTAAATATTTGTTTTATTTCATTTAATTAATTATAGTAATCAAATGTTCTGTGAAAATATGAAACATCTATCTCTTGCTGTTATCAATATCGAGAAAATATAAACATAAAAATCACATTTATTGAATGTGATCCACCTAAAATATTGCTTTTATTTCATTGTTGTTTTAGTGGCAACTGAAATACATCGTAAGTGAAAATATCAACTGTCTGACTATCACGGTTCATGAGAACTCCTCCTATCTTGGTGAGAGATGGACATCGGAGTCTTAGTAATAGAGTCTTATCTTTATTCCTTGGGCACGGGTCCCTAAGAATCGTGAGGAAACCTGCAAAGAATTCAATTCATTAACTAGATAGCGGAGACTCATGCCTCTCAGTGGGGGGTATGTGAGTTGTGATGATGAAGATAAAATTCTAACTTAGATGTAGCATCGTAGAATAGTAGGATAACTTTTCTTTTAATTAATACTTTATCTTTGTGTTTTTGACGTGAAACGTCTTTAAAATCGCGCCGAAACATCCTGGTACCAGGTTTAAAAAGTGGACCGTAACGAAAAGGTCTATATCATCGTACCTTAATATTTAAAAAACTATTAGTCTTAGAAACAAAAATGTGGTGTGAATATTTCACTTATACAGTCAGCTCGCTGTTGTGACATTGAGTTTTTTATTAAAATACTTAAAACAGCGTCAATCTTGTTTTTATTTCAATCTTTTACTTTAAAAGCGATTCCCTAACATAGACGTTTCACGTTAAAACCAACGGCCGTGTGCCCCGGCACAGCCCCACCCGATTTTTTTATACCTATAATCTTTTATAATTTAACCTAATTTCAAAAACCTATAACAATTTCTTTATTCGATATTGATACGTATTTACTGACGGTGGATAGTCTACATTCGCTTGATAAAGGAAAATTTTAACTATTCCGTTGAAACGTATAGCAGTATGTGACCGAATGAATGTGCAATCAGCAATAATCCCTATGATTTCTATATGTTGTAGCTCAGTTATTTCATTTTCATGAATGAATAAGCCAACTATAGGGAGCACTGGTTATATTTCGTTTGACATTTCCATAAAAATGTCGGTCCCTCGTTGGGCGCCAACAACCTTGATATTCACTGACATTTTAGAAAAATACGATACACTCCGGTTGTTTGTAACATCGGACTGAAACGTCTCGTACCTGCTTTTGTTACAGTTTTATTGTCCGTTTCCCTTCCACTTGTAATGCGCACGATATCGTTATATTTTAAGTGGTTGATTTTTTATTATTTTAGCCTGCATCTCTCAATGTATAATTTGTGTAGCGACTAGTGTTCAAATATTTCATAACGCGATAAATCCAAGTTTTATCCACATCGATTTGCTTTTTTCTAAGAGGCTGAAAGTAACATATTGGTAAAGGGAGAGGGCTGTGTTCGGAATTTCTCTGCGTCATCAGATCAAAAATGATGAAACCTGCAAAAGCCGGGAATACTAACATATCCCAGTGAATTAAGTGGCAGTAAGCAAGATAAATTACTCGAAGGAATGGCGGCCATTGGAGTGGAATCTCGAAAGGTGGGCATTTACCGAAAAATGTAATAACGGTAAACCTCACACGAGACCGAACATTTGGAAACGATTGCAGGATAACGAACCTGCCCTGACTATGTTAGGCTGATTAAGTCAAACACGCTGGCCTAGTGCGGATTGGTTAACTATATGCACCGTTAAATTTCTTCGCAGGTGTATGCAGGTTGCTTTTATTTCCTCAGGAGAGGAAGGCTGAGATACCCCCTCAGCGACAACTGTCACGGAGGTTATGTCGAACTCCACGCGGCCAGAGCGGTCTGACCACGTGACCAACCGACTAAACCCAGTCTGTGCCTAAGTTCTAAGAACCATATAGGCAAATCGTAAGATGCAGATTGCCTGCTATGTATTCCTTTACCGCAGAGGTGTCGATAAATGTACATATGAAATTTGAAAAACGAAAAACGCATTAGTTTTATTAATATTAGTAGCTATATTAAAATGTTTACGCCAAAAATCTGTTTCTCGTATGTTGCCCGCACGCGGTTGCTAGTAGATAGTAGTTAGTGTGTTGCAACGTGATGGCTGCACTGACGCGACAATAACTGACCGACCTATACGCGACCGCGCCTTTATATTTTTTACTTCTATTTATTGTGAGTGTACCTAAACTTTCCAGTGAGAATATTGAAGAGAAGAGAAGGGGAAAGTCGGTGGGTAATTCCTATGGTTGACCTAGGGTTCTCCGAAGGCGTAGTGTAACAATTTGATTTGAAATTTAAGCAACAACGAGAACAGAGCCCAGCACTTTGTTTATGTATACAATTTTTCCCTGACAAATAATTTAATAACCAAAGAAATATATCGTTGTGATAATATAGGTACTGTAATGTTAGAAATTATATTGGTGTCTCTACGCGGACATTCATTTGATTTTGAGATAACGTTTTCGCGAGTAACTCTGCTTTCTGAACATTTATGCGATCATGATACTGTGATATAGTTGTATTATTTATATTACCAAATAATACATATATCTACAAGAAACGGTAGTTATAATTTAACTACTTGGCTTCATTTATTTTAGAGTTACGAGTTGTTAACATCAATGGTAACATTAAATTACTACATAGTTTATTTTAAAATAATATAGCAACACTTGAATTAAGTACTGTATGTCTGTTGGTATAAAAAAGTTGTTCCCTTTTCGGCCTTTAACTCCTGAGCATTGTATCGAGAGAAACGTGAATAAATCCGTACTAAGAAAATTTAATCTATTTCTTCAATACACCACCAAATAAAACAGCCGCGAAGCCTTGCACACGAGTGTTTTACGGTTCTAGTCGTTAATTAAGTTCTTAATTAGTTTACTCAAGATATTCCCAGTCGATTCGTGGTATACGTAAGAAGTTATTTCCGTAGTAATTACATCGAATCACTTTAATGATTGCAGCATTACATAAATTATTATTATTATTTGCTAAACAATCTATGATTATTTTATAATTTTTAATTTCGTGATTTTATTTTATATTTTTAATCGGAATAAAGGTACAAATCTTACAACCATATTCATCGTATCCATTCATAATTTCAGCCAGTTACTGTTGAATATAATAAACTAGATAATAATTTCTATACTGATTGGTTTTGCTTCACTATTTACCGCCTTCTTGAAACGGATAATAAAGCAATAAAACAATATGTAAGTAGTAACGGATAATAAAGCAATAAAGTAATATGCTATTTATTTATAATTTACGAGCAAGGGATTTTCTTAGAGATGTATTTAAAGTGATTAATATAATGACTTCAGCGGGCCAGTATATTTATGAAAATTTGATTTATGTGTATAAAAATTGTAACACATTTCATACTAATTTTCAAATGCATAATTTAAACACAAGAAATATTCCTAGATATAAATTTGCCGTTCCAACGTGCAGACTGCAAAAAACTAGAGGTTCGTTTATGGGCAATTGTATAAATTATAACAAGATTCCACATAGTGTAACTGAATTGCCTTTTCATAAGTTCAAGGTATGAGTACATATTAAAAAGACGCTAATGAGTAAGGGCTATTACAAAGTCACTGATTTCTTCGAGCAATTCTTCGGGTGAAATGGCAGGATCGTGTGCCAAACTCAGAGATTTTACGTCGGGCTAAAATGACAGGTATGGAGAGTCTCTTGATGAGAAATCAACTACGCTGGTGTGGACACCTTGTGCGTATGGAGTCCTTCAGGTTGCCAAAGAAAGTATTCTATTCTGAGCTTGCCTCAGGTAAACGCAAACCTGGAGGACAGTATCTACGCTACAGGGATGTTTTAAAACGTCATCTTACTGCAATTAGCATGTCTAGTGAGTCGTGGGAGGAGCTTGCTACTAAGAGGACTGAATGACGTACTGCAGTTAAAACGGGTCTAGAAAACTTTGAGTCCACCCGTCTTGAGGAGCTTGACTCAAAACGCCAGCACCGGAAAACTCGTCCCAAGCCCTCTTACGATTATACATACGACTCCAATGGGAATTTATACTGCGCCTCTTGCAATCGGACTTTCAAGTCCAAGTTTGGATTTGCAAGTCACGCTCGCGCTCATGCAAGACGAGACCAGGGAATGTCTTAGTTGACAGTGGGTCGCCGTCGACGGATACGTCTGGGAGGACATCATTACAAAGTCACTGATTATTTAAATGATGCCAATGCTTGGTGTTGATTTGAAGACATTACATTCTATTCGAATATTTGTTTTCCCGTATAAATTATAAATACATATGTACGTTGTTGCGTCATAATTTATTGTAATTGTTGTTATTACTATGATAAAGCTGATAAGTTGCTTGCGCCCATTTTTTTATCTGAATGGGTGGTAGGAATAAAAAATTTGACGATTCAAAAGAGCTTTCTATAAAGTCATATTTCAAATTCAAATTCAAATTCATTTATTCGTTCATAAACATGGGTTTTTTTTTTTTTTTTTTAATTATACATTTGCTACTCCACAGACTCGTAGTCCATGCCCTTTATAATTCTTAATTAAATATTTTTTACAATTCTCTTAATTAACATGTACTCAATTTTATTTTATTTACGCAGCTAACAATATAAATACAATATACTCATTTAAACTTACGCTATACCTATATATTAACATACATATACACATGCATACTTAATAATGATTAAAAAATAAAAACAAAATACAAACATTAACTTTATATTAACTTAAATAAAACTAGAATTAGAGGTACGAAAATAATTGGCACCTAGATCGCTGCATTATTTTGGTCCTTGAACGACATTTGCCAATTGTAGTTTCTGATCTCTTCATCAGTTGCTAAGCATGACGGGGTTATGAGTCGTTTGATGGCGTCGTCCTCCTTTCGGTCCCCGCAATAATAGATGAAGGACTCCGTGTGTCTAGATATAGCCACTACAGCATGAGGGACACTATCGTGGACCGGGTTTTTCGGTTCTCTGCCCCTCAGCACAATTACTCTACGGTGCGTCAGCCCCTGAGCCTCATGTATCGTTAGCAATTTGGAATTTTCTCCGGTACCATACCCTTTCATTTCGTATTCCTCCTTTTCCTCCTGGGTGAAGGTCAAGAATAGAGTCTCTGAGTTTGTTCTTTTAGACTCTGCTTCTGATGCCATGGTGCTCGTCAGGGACCTCAGTTCCTTCCTAGACGTGTGTATGCCTTCGTATATCTCCTTTAACGCATACACTACATCCATCGGGCAACGGTGTGTGCAGAGAATGGTTTCTGTGACTGTCGTTACGGCAGCTGGGTTACTGTATTGCATCTGAAATAGGTGATCTCTGTCGATAAAAGGGATCTGGTTAGTATCACTCATTAAAACCAGCTCTCTTGCCCCGGTCAACCTACTTGCCATGATTATGGATCCAAAATGGACCATCAAAGCCTCGTCCACCAGTAGGCGCTTTGCTTTCTTTGCTCCGTTTATAAGCACCGAGGCAATAGTTTTTACTTTTCCCTTCGCGACAGCACCTAGACGACCCATCATCTACATAAACATGGGTTACACTGCTTTACATTGCTATTTACAAAAAACGGTTTTATGTTAAACATACATTGCAATGTTTAAGATAAATGTACTAAAAATGTACTAAAAACCAAAAAATAATAAAATAGATACAGTCGTGGGAATTATAAACATATGCATAGACTAGACTAAAATAAAACCGTGGGGCACATCAATACATTACATTTTAATCAACGATTGTAGACAATTGATGTGCCCCACGGTTTTATTTTAGTCTAGTCTATGCATATGTTTATAATTCCCACGACTGTATCTATTTTATTATTTTTTGGTTTTTAGTACATTTTTAGTACATTTATCTTAAACATTGCAATGTATGTTTAACATAAAACCGTTTAAATTAAAAAGTTTTTTACCTATTTTTATTTTCTAGTTTTTAGTTTTTATTTCGATTATATAGTACATTATATTCTACTAGTTGAGCACTTTCATTTGATACCCATATTGATAGGATTGATTAAACCTAAGTTTTCCGCTATTTTGTAGAGGCCGCCATCTTGGATTTTAATTTTATATAGTACATTGTATTCTACTGGTTGAGCACTTTCATTTGATACCCATATTGATGGGATTGATAAAACCTACGTTATCCGCCATTTTGTAGCGGCCGCCATCTTGGATTTTAATTTTTTTATAGTATATTGTATTCTGCTTGTTGAGCCCTTTCATTTGATACCCATATTGATGGGATTAATAAAACCTAAATTGTCCGCCATTTTGTAGCGGCGGCCATGTTGAATTTATAATGATAATGAATAAATATAATTGTCACCAAAATCCAAAATGTATACAAAATTTCAGATTAATCGGTTGACAGGAAGAGGGTGAAATTTGATTTACTAAATTTGACCCAAGAATGAATGAACCGGGCTGAGCTAAATAAAACCGTTTAAAAATATGATGTCCAACCATGATTCGCCATACAGGCATATGAACTAATTATAAGAAAAAAAAAATGCATAACAATAGTCAATTCCAATTAAATCAATAAATACATGTCAAAAATTAATAACTAATTAATAAATCAGTCAAATCAATTAATATTATTCTAAAAAATACTTTATGTCATAATATGCTTTTTCAGCAAGAAAGCCATTGAGAGTAGTTTTAAATATTTTGTTGTTCCTAATTGTCCTAATATCAATTGGAATTTTATTGTAAATGGTAGGCGCCATACAATTGAGACTTGTTTTCCGAAGATGGAACTTACATCCATGGGTCACTTTTAAATAACCCTCACGACGGCTTCCAATTGGACAATATTCAAAGAAGTGTGGATGACTTTTAACAAAATTTGCAACTTCACTTATGTACAATGATGGTAATGTCAAAATTTTGTACTTTTTAAAAAATGGTTCACATGACTCGTCTTGTTTCAAACCGAACATAGACCTCAAACATCTCTTTTAGGCTTTAAAGACGTCTACCTTATCAGTGCAATTGCCCCAAAATAATATGCCATATCTCAGATTTGATGCGACATATCCATGATAGGCTGTGATAAGTGTTTTGACATTAGAAACTTTCTTTAATTTATATAAAGCATAAGAAAACTGATTCAATTTTGTCACTAAATTACTAATGTGAATGAAATGAGTATTTGAATAAAGTTAATTTTGACTTTGACCCGTGCTGGGCGCCGACGCAGATGCCGCGTCCGGCAGGTTTATATGGCATATAATAGGTATTTTAAATGCAGGTGGTGTATAAAATCATTATTATCAAAGGAGCATGGAATCATTTTACAGCAAGACCACTTTAACACGCGCCACGACGTGAAGCAGTAGGTATTATATAGACAGATTTCGTGAGGAGCGATAATATTGGAACCGCTAATGGGTGGGTATTTATGTCGTTTCAATTAGGCGGCCAATTTGTATTATCACTGCTAAAGAGACGCACGATGGGAATGGAATTAATTTTCATAGTGCTAAAGAATGTATTAACATGATGTATTTTGATGTGTGGGCGAAATATATGCATGCTATTACGTTATGCTAACACGCACGCCGCGAATTAAAAAGCAGAGTAATGCTTTTCAGAATTCCGTTAATATGAATATTTAACACCAAAACGTAGGTAGGTTTGTTTGGGTTCTGTAACCAAATCGATTGAAAGTGGTTTGAACGCAGCTCTTATTTTGTTACAAAATTATTTTATTTTTTGTACAGTAGTCAAGATTATGTCAGTAACCACATATTTATTATACACCAAAAGATTTGTAAAGTGGCAGTTTTTTGTTCCTACTTATTTTATAGGTAAGGAAATTTTTCCTGAATTTCTTTGCTATAAACCTTACGGAGCCCGAGACCTTTCCAACGAATGCAAAACCGTGGAAATCGGTTCGTGCGTTCTGGAGTTATAGCGTCAGGAAGGAAAACTCGACTTATTTTTATATAGTAGATTACGACTACATACGACTATATACTACAACATATGATTGTTTTTCAGAGTTTATTATTTGTTCTCCTTTTTCACAAGTGAAGAGTCAATCTTTTTGTCCTTATTCTTATGTACGTACAAAAATATAACTTGTAGTAATATTAATATATTTATTTTACAAACATTGTTTAAAATATAGTTACATGTATTTTACGTACATTATATAAACTTGAAACTTATAACTGTTGAAAGAATGAATGAAGGAAAATTAACGAAAGAGATACACAAGGTAAGAATGATAGGACGAATCGGTGCAGGTCGACCTAGGCGGACATATCTCGATCAAATCGAAGATGTCCTAAAGAAAGGCCGGGTCAAGAGTACTCGCAACCGACGAGCATGCATGAAGACGCCCATGAAAGTGGAGGAAGCAAGAGAAGTGTGCCAGGATCGTAGCAAGTGGAGAGTAATATTCTATATTTCATCGCGAATGCGTACCGTTGTTTCTAGCCTAGTCATTGATTTTTTTTTTGGACGGACTTATGCTTAAGCCTCAGATGGCTATATTCAGTTTTGCAATGTGTTTATGGAAGGCACACGAACGGAAGGTTCGACACCTAGCCAACTAACGACACCGGCGACCGTTCCGGTGTCTTTATGGTCGAAGCAAAGGGAGTCGACGCAGCTTGAGCGCGCCGTCTAATGGCTCAAACGCTCAAGATCGCCGCGTAGTGGAGGGTACCTAGTCCTAGTCATTGCGCGAGCGCATCTATTGTATAGAAACCGGCTTGCCTGCGTGCGGCGCGGTGATAGCAGGAGACCTATTTTTGAATTACGAATGCGATTTCGAAATCACCGCTGACTAAATAGTCAACGGTGACTTTGAGGTCAACGGATTCCTAAACATTCAATTTTTGAAAGTCGATCGCAGAGCTGCCAACATAGATAAAGTACACACATAAATGTAAGAGTTCGGTTCCACGCAGAATGTAGCCGCTGCCGGTTATTGCTGGCTTAACCATTATGGTTATTATATATATATTATAGGTATATAAAGATTTATATAGGTATATATATATTAATGTAGTCGCTGCCGGTTATTGCCGGCTTAACTATTGCGGTTATTATATATTATACATATATATTATATAGCTTTCTGCCCGCGGCTTCGCCTGCGTGGATTTCAGGATTGGATGTATAGAGGGTTAAGGGTCATAACTTTTGCCCACGGCTAACATATGCGCGGAAGTTGGTTTATGGCGCGAAGGTTTTATCGCGCTTCCCGTGGGACTATCCGTTTTTCCGAGATAAAAAATACCGCAAAACCTTGCTCAAGAATCACTCTATATATAAATGAAAACCACATGAAAATTTGTGCAGTAGTTTTTGAGCCAAGCCTTTATTGCGCATCCCGTGGGATCTGTCGATTTTTCCGGGATAAAAAGCTATATAACCTATGTTACTCGGGGATATGTAGCTTTCCAAAGGTGAAAAAATTTTTGAAATCGGTTCAGTAGTTTCGGAGCCTATTCATTACAAATAAACAAACAAACAAATCTTTCCTCTTTATAATATTAGTATAGATATATATATATATATAATATTTATATAATATATGTGCTACATTCATATATATATATATATATTGTATATATAGACTTAAAAATCAAACAAAACACAGATAACATTTCCACAAGTATGACTTGATTACGAATGGGTGAGGGCACTCGTAATGAAATCACATCCGTGACTAAGGTAGTCACATCAGTGATATTCAAAAATAAGAATGATTGAAAATCGATGATTATTAGTCACATCGGTGATTTCGAAGTCGCCTGGTCGTTGACAAAAATTAGTGCAACTTTGTACACGACGATGGATGCATATTAGTATTGATTTCCATTACCTAATTTTTAACAAGATACCTATAAATACTAATAGAACTTATAAAATACAGTCAGTTTACATTAATAGCTATACAATGTCAAGTTTCGTTCGTCGTGTCGTTCACGCCAATGTTGGTCTCTTCGCACCAATATTGGTACTGCTTTTTTGGAGGGCCAATTTAGTGAGCGGCGACTCACCACCTGCCATATTTAAATAAATTAGGAGGCTTTGAGAAGGCACGTGACCGGAGTCTCTTCTATAGCCCGGTTCTCATTACCAGCAAAATCGACATGCAATAGTCCACAAACGTTTTAACTTGTACCGACAATAGTTTCTTTGCATCTGGGTCTAGTCTTTAGCTGCATTTTTCATGGTGCAGATAGAGATTAGACCTTAAATGGCCTCTACGCGTTGGATCTGTATCCCCGCGCACGCCTTATAAAGACGCGTGATTGAATCTACAATAGCTTTTCTAATTCTAATTTATATATATACTATAATTAGATGTTTAGTACTTCTTATCCACATTACGTGACGTGGTGGACAAACATGACGAGCTTAGTCCGCCTCGTCATTAATCTTGGGCAGCACGCGAAAAATAGGTTGCGTAGCAATCCGCCTAATGTGTCGCTCTCCACATTATCATAATAGCCGGTGTCCAAACGTGATGAAAATTAATAGAGACCGCCTGCTTAGTGCTTAAACATAATTTAATATATAAATAGTCTATTCAGACTTTAGTTGTGGTTGTTCCTTATACAATTTACAACTTATTTGATATCAAACCTTAACCTTACCATACACGAATAAAAAAAGGAGAGGTTTTCAATTCCACTGTTTGTCACGCGATCCTTTTGCCAATTATGATTTGAAATTGGTGATTCTTTTGTTTGCTTTGTAGATTACATTTGAGTGTGACCACAATAAAATTTTATCAAACAATCTATATTTACACAGACAACATACAGACCTCTTTTCTACTAAAGCTGAAGAGTTTGTTTGTTTGGTTGAACGCGTTTATCTAAGAAACCACTAGTTCTTATTAAAAACGATTCAAGTTTCGCAAATATATGTATAATGGAATTGATCCTCTTTAAAAATAAAATGAGTCCGCGTCAGCGTATGTGTATCTTGTAAGATTGAATCACTATAACCTTTTTATGGTAATCAAATCGATGCAATATGAGATGTATTTTTATCAACATGGTCTTTTAATCCTTATCTAAATAAGAAATTGCGAACAATTATTTTAAGTTTAATTTATTTTACATTTGTATTAAATGCAATCGCTGTTTCAGCCTTTCATTAAACATTTCAAAATTATTTTCCTTGTTTATATATATATAACATAACATAACATAACATAACCCTTTATTGTATTCATAAAATATTCACACACAAAAAAAAAGAAAATAACAAATGTACAAAAGGCGGCCTTATTGCTAAACAGCAATCTCTTCCAGGCAACCTAGGACCATTTTTTTTAGGGGGATTTTCCCCTTTAAAAAAAAAATATAGGAATAAGGAGCATTTTCGCTCCTTATGCACCTTGACGCCGCGCTGGCTAGGCGCGGCCGTGTGTGGGGCTCTCCGGCAGAGTGCCGGCCTACCCACTAAAAACTCCCCAAGTTCTCTGGGCCCATGCAGGGCACATGGCGGGGTGCGCTTTCGCGATTCGACCGCCATGTGTCCCGGGGCCGGCTCGACCAGCAGAATGGTCAAGCCACCGCCAAAGGAGGGACTGTCCGAGAACCCCTGGACAGTCCCCCAGACAGAGAGACCCACACGTGCGCGCTTAGCCAGGCACGCACGCGGCCTCCCGGAGGCAACCTAGGACCAGGGAAATATTAAAAGGAGATTTAAATATAGGATGGGTACAGAAATTGGACAGGACAATAAGCTATAACTAGTTTAAGTTAAGGAATCTTTGACAGGAAGTGAACATGGACTTGATTCTTAAAGGACTCCAGCATTCGCGCTCCCCTAATACCCTCAGGGAGAGAGTTCCACAACCGGACGGCATAAGCCGAAAAAGAATATGAAAAATAGTCGGTACTTCGGGGCGGTATATCCAGAGTCAGATTAAAATTAGAACGCAAGGCACGACATGACGAATGGGATCGAAAAGAGAACAAAGATTTAATATAATAGGATGGAGATGTTGGAAGGTACAAAATATTGTAAAGTAGGGATAAAACATGTAAGTCTCTGCGCTAGCGAATAGGAAAATATATATATATATATGACGTGTGTTTATCTGTTTATAATAATAGAGACTTGTTTCAAACTAATAATGAAATCGAAATTTACGCTCTACATATTTTCGAGTGGATACGAGGGCTGCTACTTAAGTATCCGGAATCTGGGATTTCAACATTTTTAAACGCAATATATGACCTCAATGGTAAAATTCGTTCTTTTTTTGAAATACTGGCCGCTAATTTTTTCCTTATGTACGCTAGTGTTTTGTTTCTGATGGGCTTAAAATGTCATATCGCTGAAATGATGGAACTCACACGTGAAAATATTCGTGCTATGATTTATTCCGATTTTCGACGTGGTTTAGCGCAACAACAGTGCGTAGAACAATTAACTTGAACTTTTGGTGTTGAAGCTGTGAGTTCTTACTGGTTTAGCTGGACTGGACTGGTTTAGTGAGTTCAATCGTGGACGGAGTAAGCTCACGGACGAAGTTAAGGAAGGACGCCCGAAATCAGTCGTTGTGCCACAAAACATTAAAGCTGTACGAAAACTAATTATGCAAGACCGTCATGTTACGTATCGCGAGATAGAGGCTACTCGGGGCATATGTATGACAAGCATTAACAAAATATTACATGAACATTTGATCGTAAAAAAAATTTGTTCGTGTTGGATACCGCACAACTTAACTCAGCATCAAAAAGAAGCTCCGGGTTCATTTATACAACTATGCATACGTGAAGTTTAGTTTCAGTTCCCCGTGAGATTTATGAATGTACGATTTATTAAATGAAGAGTGTTATACGAAAGTAGTGAGCTAGTTTGACTAAAATAATAATCAATTAAATAATTGAATAAAAAAACAGAAATGGTGCCCGGGCGTAAGTATGGTCTAGTACCGGAATTCCGGGATTTTTATTTATGGAAATAAAATAAAAAGACAGTTCCATACTTTGTCAAAAACTAAATTAGGTAAATAAATAAACATCCGGCTATCCAATTCCGCGATCCCGGGATTTTTATTTAACAAAACAATAAAAAGCCGTTTCCATACTTTGTCTTAAACTAACTTTAGGTAAATATGCATCCGATTATCCGATCTCTACTCATGACATTAAAAACAACTCATTTTTTTCTCAGGTTTTTAATAACAGTTTGTTTGCAATAATCAACTTTCCATCCTTGCATTACACTGTACTATTTCTGAAAACTGCCGCATGCAAATATCCAACAAAATATAACTGTATACAAAGTTAGCTAAAGTAATAAAAACCCTACACAGCTGAGGCTGCCGGCCGGAAGTGACGGCCGGGCCTCTTCCGGTACCAACTATTGCATCGTTTATTGTGTCAGGACTGCCAACATTGTGGGTGTGGAAATTACTACTCAATTAGGATGAAGTAGTCTTATCATTTGGTTATATCATGCAGCACCCAAACGCTTAGTTTGTTCTCACGATACATTGACATAACTAGAGATCGGATCATTTCTGTTTTTTTATTCAATTATTTGATTGATTATTGTTTTAGACAAACTAGCTCACTACTTTCGTATAACGCTCTTCATGTAATAAATCGTACATTCATGAATCGCACGGGGAACTGAAACTAAACTTCATGTAAATACGTATGCATAGTTGTATAAATGAACCCGGAGTCTCGGTCTTTTGAAAATAAATACCACGTGCTAATTTAGTAATTTTCAAACAATATCACTACGTTAAATTTGCAGTCCCGTATTTTCCCGGGATTTTTATTTAACAAAATGTATTTTAAAAAGCCGCTTCCATAATTTGTGAGCCAAAAATTAACTTTAGGTAAATATGCATCCGATTATCCGATCTCTAGACATAACAGAGGCATCCAAATTTATCAGCGTTGGCCTTCTAATTAAAATAGAAAAAATATGTTTAAAATCATTCTGTACATTAAATATATTTCCAAAATAACTATCAGGGGGTGATTAGGGATCGATACTAATGCCAGAAATGCAATCAGTAAAATTTTTGTCTGTCTATCTGTAGAACCATTATAGAACTGAAACTACTCATCGGATTTTACGAAACTATGTACAATTATTTTCCTTACTTCTGAGCTGGTAATAGTATACTTTTCATCACACTACAATTAATAGGAACAGAGCAGTGAAGGGAAATTTTGAGCAACCGGGAGAAGTTACTCCATTTTTTAAGCTTCCGTCGCGTGTGCAACCTTAATGATTAAAGCTACACAAAAGTCATGTATGACGGAAATGTTCTTAAAAATATATATAAAAAATATCCCACGACAGCATATATGTATCTGTTATTATTGACTCACTAAAACACGTGTAACTCACGATAGCTTAGCAGTTCGAAGTTTTCTGATTATATTTGTCTACTCTTACGTTAATAACACTCTTAGTTAATAAAAATGTTATTTAGAATTACGATTCGACGCGGACGAAGTCGTGGGCACAGCTAGTCCTAAATAAAAGGAGAAATCAGTTTTTGCAACCATAGTACAGTCAAACTTGCTCGACTACACTTAGCCCACATAACTGGACTAATGACTAGGACTTGAATGAATAGCGATCGCTTCCCGAAGGAGAGCAATGCGTGCGGTAATGTATCTACTATTAATTTACCAGAAAAAAAACAAGTATTTTATATAAAACTAGCGACCCGCCCCGGCTTCGCACGGGTGCAGTGAAAAAATGGTTATGGTGGGTTATCCCTAAGAGATAGACATATACCATCGCGGACTTTTTTGTGGATTTTTGTAAGTTGTACAATACTGTAGTACATTATTTTGGTCTATCTCGTAGGGTTCAGCCAGCGTTTGCAATATAAGCGCAAAAAAACGTGCTTATTTACGACATCACATTAGAAACCTTAAAATTTATCAGTGTTTCTCTACTATATTATGCATTTATTATACATACAAACCTTCCTTAAGAATCACTCTATCTATTAAAAAAAAACCGCGTCAAAATCCGTTGCGTAGTTTTAAAGATCTAAGCATACATACGGACATACAGCGAAAGCGACTTTGTTTTATACTATGTATTGATTAGTATTACCCGATAACAAGACGAAGATAGTACAGTAGAAACGATGAGCATGTAGTTATGAGACAATTTTTCACTGGAGCAATTTTATATATTTATATATGTGTAAGGAAACGTTTGTTTCCTTGCGTTTCTTTCTTCGCAAGTATTTATGCTTGTTTATGAACTAGATAGATAGATAAAACGTTTAATAAATTCTACAAAATACACATACATATCTAATAAAACAAATGGTAATAATTAAGAAAAAACAAAAGTACAATCAAACACTATAAATATATGTATGCTGCAGAAAGCAAAAGGTCAAGGCTTAGCTAAATATTTGCCTAATTTAGGCAAATAACAGATTTTCAGCCATCACCTTTTTTGAGTGAGTGAAGTTTTGAAATGAGCAAATAAAATTAATGAGCCAGAAAAATAAAAATAATAGTAAAAAAAGAGCCGCATGGGGCTATAACTATCGTTGTCACGATAGAATACACAAAGTGTCCAGCGAGTACGAATATATGTTTAAAATACTTTCAAATAAATATAATTATACTTATATAAAGTATATATACAAAAACAATGATATAATACTGATATACATACTCGTATATGTATATAAATGTAATAACAACAAACTGAAAACTGTTCGGCCGAGGCAACTACTACCCCTGCACACATAAAACTTAGGGATGCCTAACTTTTGTTTGTCTAAATAATATTTTTTTACGTTTTTCTTAAAGGTATCCTTGGAAGACAATATTCTAATAGGTGGAGGTAAATCGTTCCAACATTTGGTAGCCTGGAAGCGAAAGCTGCCACGGAAAACCACAGTTCTATGAATAGTACTCACCAGAGGCTTACGGATACTTCTGACACTCTCTTGGTGCGACGCAAATTTATGTTTATTGAACAAATATTCCGGAGTTTTAAACTTTATACATTAAACACCAATGACGCAAGATGCACCTGTCTACGAGACTGCCTGTTTAGCGTGGATGAGGAATCTAAATATGGTGAAATATGACTACGTGAAGGAATATTAAAACAGAATCTGGAACAAGCATTCTGAACGCGTTGTACCATACGCTGATTTCTGGCAAGCAGGTGCGGTCCAATGACCACATCACCATAATTAAATTTGGAGAGTATTCAGGATTCACATAAGGTAACCCGAGCGCCGTCGCAAAGCAAATTCCGAATCCTGTACAATACTCTTAAGCGGAACATACAAGCTCTTACAAGTTCTAACATATTATGGGACTCAAAACGCAGTTCTCTATCAAAAGTAATACCTAAATTTCGAGCTTCTATGACGTGCTTAATAACTTGATCTGAGATGGATACGTGTCAAAGCTGGAAGTCAAACTAACTTCTGCGGATATGCTGATGGATTATTGTTGCTTTTTCATATACTTTCGTAAATTTTATTTCTTTACGGCAATTTGATCTATTGAATAGGTAAAATTATATAGCTGCCCTTCCATATTCATTTTTGTAATATTATATAATGTTCCCTACCTTATTCTTATTTGTAAAATAATATATCTTCCTTCCAAATTCTGATTTGTAAAATAATATCTTCCTTCCATATTCTTTTTTGTAAAATAATATATCTGCCCTTCCATATTCTTGATGATGACGACCTCCATAGTCGAGTGGATAGTACACCGGTTTCAAGGTGTCGCCAGCTCTGAGGTCCCGGATTCGAATCCCGGTGGGGGCAGATGTTTGTGTGATGAATGCGAGCATTTGTACTTTAGTCATGGTTGTTGATATATATTTCTATAAAAAATATTTATATATGTATAATATACTAGCTGACCCGCGCCCACTTCGTTGGGCATAATATTAATAATCCCCGAAGCGAGCACGAAAGCGAACTGAATTAAACCCGAAGCCATCGCGCGCCGTCCGCTGATGATGATGATGATGATGATGATGATGATGATGATGATGATGACACTCCGCAATAATGTGGCTTTCTATTGGTGAAAGAATTTTTAAAATTGATGATGATGATGATGATGACACTCAGCAATTTGAGATTTAAACTATCCTATCTCTCAAGTTGGATCGAACTGCACATGGTGTGCGAATTTTATTATAATCGGTTAAGTAGTTTAGGAGTTCATTGAGCACAAACATTGTGACATGAGATTTATATATATTAGATGTATATGTCTATTCGTTACCCTAGATCCCATAGCACAAGCCTTACAGAGCTTAGTTTGGGTTAGGCTAATTGGTGTAAGTGTAACAAATATTTATTTATATTTATACTTGAGGATTCAACAGATTAATTTTATTTACTTGAGCTTTGGAACCTATCACCATAAACTTAGATTTATCACGGATGTGGTTTAAATAATTTTGCTCAGCCCAAATTGCTACTATATCAAAGTCAAGGTTCATCCGTTCAACAGCACCATTGACATTCTCAGGTTGAGCAGAGATATAAAGTTGAATATCATCCGCATAACAGTGATATTTGCAAAAACGTATTAGGCGGGATAGATCAGCACAATAGCTGACAAAAAGCAAAGGACCAAGAATGGAGCCCTGCAGATCTCCACGCGTTACGGGCTAAGAACCTGAAAACGAACATTTTCCGTTCAACTTCACCAGTTTCTCAGTCTGATGCTGCCGGAAAGGTAACTGTGAAACCACTTGACAGCCAAGGAAGATGCACCATAATACGTAAGTTTCGACAGTAGCGAATTCGTGTTAATGCAGTCGAAGGCGCGAGAAAAGTCCAGTAAAGTGAGTATTGTACCATGACCAGCATCCTGTTCCGCTTTAATAGACCAGAAGATGCAGAGGCATTTGAAAGATGTCAATTGTCAAAAGAAACTTTCAGAATAATTTAATTGTGAATTAATTTTTAATATTGTCGTAAATAAATAAGTTTATTGGCGGATGTATAGGCTTAAAATGATGTGTCTTTAATTTTTCAGGTATGTATTTTTGTTATCATTTGTGTTTTTCTTTTTTATGTTGTATGATGTAACAAAAATAATACCGAAATAAATCTTGAATTTTTCAGCAACACATTTTGTTTATTCTAACGCCAATTTCATATCATATATATAATATACATGTTATGAACGAAGTTATTAATATTGATAAAGAAAATCTTTACTGTCTGGTGCCTTCGTCTATTATTTCGATGTCTTCTTTGTAGTCTGATGTATGAGCTATATTTTAGTTTAGTTTCATTAAAATCCATTCAGTAGTTGTTACATGTAACTAACATCCAATCAATTATATTAGTAGGTTTTTGATTTTTTTTATATTTGTTTAGTGTGTCTGATATTAATATAGTAAAAGACAGTATCTGCTTATATATATCTGAACATCATAATGAATTTTCAATTAACCGCTGAATCACTATTTCCTGAAGATTTGTATTTAAAAATATTATTATAGAATGATAATTTTCTGTGAGCTTCAATCGGGTTGTTGCTACCGAAAAGCGAAGCGAAACCTGCGTGACATCCACTAATTGGGAACGCCATATCTGGCCAACCCTTCCGCGTTTATTTCTGAACGTTGATAGAAAACCGTGGCATACCCTTTTAAGTTCCCGGTACCTATTGCCTACCCCCTAATCGTGAAATGAAAATGTCGAGATCGCTTCCAATAAAGGAGTGCCTAATTGGTGTAAATATATCGAAACTGGATCATTACTTTTAATGATTTTTACATAGGTCAAGGTATTCTAGTTATCTGTCAAATCGAAGTTCGACAAGTTTCGAAACTTCGGTGACACACGAAATCAGGTTAAAACTCTTTGTATTATTATAATTTGTTGTATTAAAAAAATTCGGACACACCGACAGCTGTAAGAGCTGACATTTTGAAAGCTGTTTCCATAATGATATAATCATTATATTAATCTAAATTCATATTATCGAAATATCTCCCTCCCTCCCTTTCATCTCGTAGAATATAATATTTCTCGGAAAGCAGTTGTGCGAAGTGCGAAGCACTACAGCGAATGTCAGAAGTGTTATGTGAAGTGTATACACATGTTATGTTGTAGAAGGAAGTGAGTGTCGAAGGGCGAGTGATAGAGGAGAATAGAAAAGAAGGACATGTTGCGTCGACCCCAAATAAAATTGGGAACAGAGCAGGGGAAAGAAGAAGCACTACGAAGATTGTAAGATAGTATATACAAGTAGTATTTTATTAAAGGGTTACAATCAAATAAGAATATGGAAGGGCAGATATATTATTTTACAAATAAGAATGTGGAAGGACAGAATCAGATATATTATTTAACAAATAAGAATAAGGCAGGGAACATATATAATATTACAAAAATGAATATGGAAGGGCAGCTATATAATTTTACCTATTCAATAGACCAAATTGCCGTAAAGAAATAAAATTCACGAAAGTATATGAAAAAGCAACAAAAATCCATCAGCATATCCGCAGAAGTTAGTTTGACTTCCAGCTTTGACACGTTTTTCAGGCCGAAAACTTCGCCAGAAACAATAAAATGAAAGGACCTACCTACAGTAATAAAATACATTCTACCTTATCTTTAGGTGCGGTCGTTAGTTAGAACGAAAAACACAAATGATTGCAGGCAAAGTTACGGGGTACTGAAGTATTTACTAGCCCTTGAAGTGAAGTAGATCACACGTAAATAAAGCGAACCTTTAAACTATTCATTATCCCGTAGATTCACTCACCAACAATGAAACATTAATGCATCAACAAGCCGCGCCATTGGACTGTACAAAAATTGCGTGCGGAGGCTTTGAATTATTCAAAAAGAGCCGCGCACTCTCTCCTTGAAAATAGCCTTAAAAATAGAGACGTCAGACTCAAAAATAGGATTATACTTAATAAAAGAGACCAAAATAGTTAGTTTTTACTTATCAACTGTATATAACAGTATTCTCATCTCATTACAGATAAAAATTATATTAATATAGTTAATTATTAAAACTGATTCTGCGAAAACGTTCAAATCGATAGAACCGAGAGTCATTTTTAGTGAGATTGTTTACCGAGCAAAAGTGTGACAACTTTGGTATATTTTATTTGGGGTAGTATATGTATTGCTGTTCCAATACATATACTACCCCAAATAAAATATTTTGCCTGTCAATCATATTACCTTACAGCTTGCAATAGTACCCGCTTCATTTTATCACCCGCTAAAACTTAGAAACCCTAATCTAGTCTTTGTTGGTTCCGTTTCAAACGCATTCAGATCTAGATATAATATTCGTCTCGATGATAGTCAATTCGTCCACATTGCGCGGGATAGCTCAGGTCCGACCTTGACTCGGCCCAGCACACGCTGGCGGAGTGCCCCGCGTGGGCCTCCGAGCGCCGAGTCTTGGACGCAGAGATCGGGCGAGATCTGTCTTCGCCGGCATTGATTGCGGCAATGCTGGCGGACGAGGGAGGTTGGAGGCTGCTTCACAGAAGGAGGCCATAGCCCTCCTTCTGTGAAGCAGTGATGCTCCAGAAGGAGGCCGCCGAGCGGGGTCGGGAGATGGCCGATCCCGCTCGAAGAAGGCGGCGCCCGGGCTCGGTAGCACAGCCGCGGCGCCGCCGCGGGTCGCCGGCGAGCGCGAGGAAGTCGCGACTGCTACGGCGACCCGGGATGGACCACGCAATTCCGTGGCCGGGGGGCGTCGTCGGTGGAGGAGACCGGGGGAGGTAGTAGCCTCCCCCGAGGAGGGCTCCCCTCTAGGCAGGGGAGCGGAGGCTGGGGGTTCCCGGAAGTGGCTTGATGTTCCCGGGGCTCCCTACATGCCTGAGGAAGGCCATCCCTGAGGTTTTTAGTGGGTAGGCCTCCCCCTTCTGGGGAGGAGAGCCCCACATAACCGCCGGCTCGCCACAGCCGGGGTATGCAATTTAATGCATTTTCCTCAGGGGAACAAAAAAAAAAAGCTCAGAAGATAGCATGGATAATGAGGCACTGCTATGCTTGTTTGTTCAAAACCTGGCTACAGAACAATGTCACAAAACGCATCAAGCCGTCAGAACTAGATTTGGGGAAGCACAAAAATACCTAGAGTGGGTCGAAGGGCTTTTGAGAAGAATCACTCTCACTAAGAATCACGCAGATGTGTCTTTACCTACAGTGCAGTGTTTACTCTACATACGAAATTAAATACATTCGAAAGTTGCGTAAATAAACACAGCCCCGCTAAAGCCTTCGAAAGAGTCGTTAGCGGGTGCCAAAGCATACTAAAGGTCGTTAGAATATTGATTGCACTCGAGTTAGTTGGACTAGAGCCGATGCAGCCACTGTCCGCTAAAACGGTATTTTTGCTGTGTCCGAACTCTGGTTCTGGAAGCTGGTTCGGGTACTGTAGTATTGTATTATCTATGGTTTTATATCATGTTTAATCTATTATCTGTAGCTAATGCTCTATATAGGCACGATTTTGTCTTTATTATGCAAACCGTTGTTTGCAATACAAATTTTGCCATTACAATATTATTGCCAATTTTTTCTGCCTAAAAGTTCTCCACAACTGTTATCGCAACGTACAAAATGTGCTATAAGCTTTTGCTATGTATCAACTTGGGCCGCTTACAAACCATAGACTGCGTTTCCCGGCCAGATATTAACGATTTAACGACCGCTCCGGTAACGACCATAGGTCTCGTAAAGTCCGCCGGGTCACTACCACGCCGCGATGTTGACTGCCGCCAACAAGCACACGACATGTAAAATGAGCTTACATGTTTGTTGCGATAAAGCGAATAAATAAAGTCCCAATGGATTTTCGGTCAAGGTCATTTTAAACTAGCTTTCCGCTTGCAGTTTATATCGGTTTTTCCAAAAGAAAAGATTTATTTGTTCGTGGCTAAAATTATATTTTTCTTGTCCGTGTCCAACCATCCTTATACCGAATTGTATCAAAACTCGGCCAACTGTTTTTATCAGATGCAAAAAATAATAATTTTCCCGTTATAAAGAAAGCCTTCTCGGGGTCTCAAACTATCCTTTTGCAATAACTTATAACTTCTCAATAACTCATCAACAACAGTTCACAGGATTTTAAGCCTGTTTGAACAAAAACTTTCATATCCTATTTTAACTCCATTAATAGTAAAATATTTACAAGCTTTGAATATATTTGTTTATATCTACCCAAAAACCCTCCAATTTTCTTTCGTCTACTACAAAAAATCTTCTTTAAAAATCACGTACTTTCCATACAAACTTTCATACCCTATTACAACCCTTCGCAGTCTTTTTTTCCGATTAAAAAGTATTAGGAGAGTAGTAGGCTCTATAAGACTGTGTACTAAATTTCATTTAAATTGGTTCATTAGTTTTTTTTTTGCGTGAAAGTAAAACAGACATACAGAACGACAGAGTTACTTACTTATTTAAAATTAGTAGGGATTTAATATTAATATTCGGAATTCTCAAAATGATAGTGATCGATACCAAAGGCAAAGAAGTAAAAAAAACAATTTGGAACTGCTAACAATTCTATAATTTCTGATTGCAAAAGTTATGATTGGAAAAATTCACAGGGCGACGTGTGTTATCAAAAGCGTTCAATAGGCATTGGTATTTGATTATTATATATCTACATATATATAATATTACTAGCTTTCTGCCCGCGGCTTCGCCTGCGTGGATTTCGGGATTGGGTCTATAGAGGGTTAAGGCTCATTTTGCCCACGGCTACATATACGTGGAAGTTGGTTTATGGCGCGAAAGTTTATCGCGCTTCCCGTGGGACTATCCATTTTTCCGAGATAAAAAATACCGGAAAACCTTGCTCAAGAATCACTCTATCTATTGATGAATGAAAATCTGTGCAGTAGTTTTTGAGCGAAGCCTTTGTTGCGCATCCCGTGGGATCTGTCGATTTTTCCGGGATAAAAAGTAGCCTATGTTACTCGGGGATAATGTAGCTTTCCAAACTTGAAAGAATTTTTGAAATCGGTCCAGCAGTTTCGGAGCCTATTCATTACAAACAAACAAACAAACAAATCTTTCCTCTTTATAATTAGTATAGATTATATTATAATTAGATACACCATATTAATTTTACTGTAAATAGAAAAGATTTAAGCGTCAAAAACTTTTACCCATCAAAAATGCTCTGGTGATGATTCATGAGACTACGTTGAGAGACCTCGTACTGGAAAAAACGAACGAACAAGAAATACAGTAGAGGCAATATTTTTTTCTCTCAGTATTATTCATACAGATGTCAATTGAAATGACTTCCTAACAAATAAACGTAATTTCCATTACATGATTAGTTAAATGTCAAATCACGTTATAACTTTTTTCTGGTTTGAATTATTCACTCAATATAAAATCGTTTCTTATTAACATTAATAATGTAAATGTAAGATTATTAACCATTTTCTTAAGATTTCTTAATTATATGGCAAATCTGTAACATTTTGTACAGATTTGTTGTAAAAAGTTTTATAATTCTCCATAAACAGACGTTTAGTTTCTTGAAATCCGAACAGTTGAACAGCAACTTTAATAAAGTAATCAAATCTTTGAAGACATGATGACGATGAAGTGTAAAAAATTTGAGTTACAATTACTATTGAATTAATGTTGGATAAAATACTGTGCCAAAATATATTTTACTAAGATTACCTGCATTGACTTGATTAAATAAGATTGTCATATTTTTAGATTGGAAATATCATTCTATGAAAGTGGGTTGGTGAACGGGTTGACCCAATAACGTACGTACGGTGTGCTACGACGGGCAAAGCTCACATCCGGTAGTAGAAGCTACGCGCGGGCGGGCGGCGGACGCCGCGTACTGAGAGCTGAAATCTCGTAGACTCGTAGCAAAACTTCCGGAAACTATTCATACAAACTAATACATATCATTAAAGAGAGTTACAGTGATTCTAATCTAGATCTCAATATTTACATAGCTCAGCGAGTTGAGTGTCAACGAGTTTACTAACTTAGGTAACTAGTGAAACTTTTAGTTGGTCGTGAACTTTAGTCGACTTTTGTGTTGATACTTAATTGCCAACCTGTTTTAAAGGATAATACACGTTCTAATAATAAATTTCGATTGACAATGACGTTAATTGAAAGTTAGTAATGTTTCACTAAAACGAGTTTACCAACTGAACTCAAATTAAATCTATAAATAGAAAGAGAAATATAAACGTTGGAAGTATATTCAACTGCTTAGTTGAAATAGCTCGGGTCGTCTATTGCTAAGGAGATGGCAGGCTCTGGGAAGTCGACATGTGGCGGCTTGCGTCACAAACGGCCAAAGTTGGTGGCTTTTCAACACATTGAAAGATTGTTATCCGCTAACCAAACTCTTAGCCGTTCACATTCTCGCTTACCAACGCAAAGATGTAATGAGCTTAATATTTGGGTACTGAGGCTTAGATGACACATTCATAATATTGGCAAATTTAAACATGTGACTTTGCATTTTATGGAAAAAATCTACAATTATAATAAACGCAATCAAAATATTTGACTCGAGCGAGCCTTGAACGTAACGTGTTATTGCCTTAACTATTTGTCCAATTCGTTGTTAATAATAGCATATATTAGAAATCTTTACAATTTCTAGATTTTTTAATATGGTGTATTTATGACTGCCTTTATCGACTAATACTTAATAAATGTACAAATATGAAAAATTACCTACAAAATATTAACTCGAGCGGGAGCTGAAGCTATTAAGATATGTTGAAGATGCGGGATCTTCAACATATCTTAATAGCTTTAGCTACATTACAACATATCTTAATAGATATCTATAATTTTGGAAAATAAAAGTATCAAATCTAATAAAAACTGCATTATAATGACCTTTTCCTGTTTTTTACTTATATGATATATTCGTATTCATTTATTGACATATATTTATTAAAGCTTCGAATAAAGCCTGTCATTACATATATTTTTTATATATTTAATTAAACTAACAACTTAATGTAAAGTTCAAAATCATAAAACGACAAATTGGCGTAACTTTCAAGATTTCTATATGTAATTAAAGTAAACAAAATCTCTGAGCATATTGCAAAGTACGGTCAAAATATTATACAGCATAAAATATGTAACATAAATTATGTTAATATAAAATGTATTAACTTAGAAGTACATAAGAAATAAACAGAAATTTTATAGGTAGCGAGCTATTATAAAATTAAAGGAATTAATAGATACATTTATAAATAGTAATTTCTTATACAACATAATAGTAATGGCTGTGTGATGTCACAAGAAAGGATAGAGTGAGGAATGAATATATCAGGGGAAGTCTGAAAGTAGACTCTATTGTTGTAAAATTGAGAGAAAGGAGACTTTCCTTTTTCCCTTACTAGGAAAGTTATGAACATGAAAGGATGGGCGGATGAACAGAGCAAGAGAAAGAAGAACTTATGAATAGTAACTTAAAACACTCGTTTTTTATAACTGTTCAGTTGATAGTAAGTAGTTACCGTCGCCTGTAGTACTGTGGGTCCAATATGGGTAAATTATTAGCAAAGCTACAATCCCAACAAAAACGACAGTGCACGTTGCCAACTTGCAACACAATGTCACTCAGTAACAGATTTTTCTTGTTGCCCTTCAAATAGCTCTTATGTCGTTCGGAATAGCAGCTGTATTTGAGTTACTGATTATCCAAAACCTGATTCACAACTGATAGATTGGCAATACAATCAAATCTTCCTGATCAAAAAATAACTACACCAGTGTGCGTACAACGTTGATGTGTGCAAGAAATTCAGAACTTCAGAATAAAAAGAAGTAAGTAAAGAACAGCGGAAGCGAAACTCCATCGCCCAGAGCCAAACAACAAGAAGAATTGAGGTAGGAATTACGGCAAATTCATGTCTTTACTGCTTTGTCAAATTCCATTCTAACGCATTTCAACATTTATATTATAAAAAGTGACATTATACTTTAATCACTTAGGGAAAAAAGGGTCAATCTCGGAATTTGAAATAATAAGCTGGAAATTCGTGTATAGCTTTATTTTGGCGTTCTAAAAGTTGTCTCAAAAGTGTCACATTATCTCGTGTCAGTCGTGTATACAAGGTATTATTTACAGAGATTCACGCTCTCAAAAAAGGTTGAGCGTATAAAAAATAGTTGAGAGAAAATTTGTTGCAATTTTTTTACCTTTAACTTTCATAATAGGCGTCGAAGTGATTAGAACCATAGAAACAGAGATAATTGCGAAAACCCCATTTTCATGACCTTTGACCTCGAATAACTTAAACCGTAGACGCTATATGATATGAGAGTTTTGAGACAACTTGTAGAGCGCCAAAATGAAACGGTACACCAGTTTCCAGCTTATTATCTCAAATTCCGAGATGAAACTCTAAAATTACTGCACACTTATGACTTATGCATTTGTGCATGATATTTTTTTTAGTTTCGAAACACGTTACATTTAAACAAATAACAATTTAGTCAATGTAAAATCTTTTACATGGATAAAAAAGTTTTTTTTTTCCAGATTTATTATCTCCAGGCAATGCACACGAAACCACTATTGATTACTTAAAATACCAAAGGAGAATGCCAGGATTCCCTACAAAACTGTTATAAATAAAAAAGGAAAACAGTTATAGAATTAAATAGTATAATTAGTTTTTTATTAAAAGTACACCAAAAAAAGTTATACCTCTTTAAAGTTCACCACTTACTCACTTAATACAGATTTTAAATAGTACATGAATAATTAAATTAATGGCTTGTTAAATTATCCTTACATACATATTTTTTATAGTAAAAATATACACAAAACACATCAATACCTACCTACATTATTTTAAAATGTATGAAAAAATAACCACATGTCATACTTTTTAACAATTTATTATTCATCAAATAGGAAAACGGAATTACTTCGCGGGAGAAGTGATAAAATTTTTGACATTGACGTGACTGTCAAAAAGTTTTATTTAGTGTTGCCAGCACTACATTATTAGATTAACGGTATCGATAATCGAATGTTATATACCTAATAATTACATCAATAAAAAATATGATCATATTCAGAAATATAACTTATCACAATTTATTATAATAGGGATTATTAGTTACGACTTACACATGAAGTAATAAATTCACTTGCGTATCTTCGTAATGATATTATTGTAACCGATTGGCAAGTGCAATTTCGTATCGATATTGTTAATTTGGTGTTGGTAACATTTCAAAGTAGTGAAATTGTTGTGAAATGTGTTGATAAATTAAATGAATATTTAAAATTACTTTTCAACGGTGTACTTCTACAGAATTTAATTATATTGTATAATTCTTAATGTTTTTTGATACGAATCATCATAATTATAGAAAATCTGTCGGTGATCAGGCCTATTCTTGGCATTGTCCTTTACACTTTAAACACACGATGCAATAAAAATACTAGCTGGTGCCCGCGATTTCGTTTACGCAGGACACTTATCGTCATATTTTGGACAATTCATACATACATACATATATGTCACGCCTTGTTCCCAATGTGGTAGGCAGAGACCACCTCTCTCCACTTGCTACGCTCCTGGCACACTTCTCTTGCTTCCTCCACTTTCATGAGCGTCTTCATGCATGCTCGTAATTCATACAACCTTCAAAATTGTAGCCTATGTGTTATTATGATTTATAAGCTACTTATATTACTGTTAAGTTTTATTATAATCCATTCAGTAGCTTTTACGTGAAAGAGTAACAAATGTCCAGTCATTATTACAAACTTTCGCATTTATAATATTAGTACAGATTTATTTCCTTCACAAGTAATGTCGGTGTTCCCGATCCAAGAAATGGACTGTATTAAATAAAATGAAATACGTGAATTATGATAGATACACATTAAAATAAATACTATAAGTAAAGCAATATAAAAATATAAGCTATGTGGAATTAGCTGACAATCAAACGTAACGTAAAAACAGCATGACAATTCTGACACACATTCATAGTAGAGTTGAGTCGTTCATGAATGAATGCTTCAATTGGACTAGGCCACTTCGCAATTATATCTCCTTCACTCATTCATTCTGGTCCCAACTAGTTCAGTAGTTCATTAGTTCCCAAAACACTTCTTTCACTGAAGGAGAGTAAAGCGATCGGATAGATTACAAACATAGCGTGCGAGAGCGAGACAGTTGATTGGATTGGCATCCTGTGGGTCAATTCCACTAACAAAATGAACCGAACCATGCCGCTTATCCAATCCGAACGTTAGAATATCACGTCATCTAACAATCTATGCGATTCTATTGGTTAAAAGTAACGTTTCGGCTGTGATTTGTTTGTGGAATACAGGAACTAGAATCACCGGCGGTCGGAGTTTGCCCGCACACAATTTCATGTCTTATGGCGCAAACATTATGTTTAGTTTTACTTGAATAATTAGTTGAAGGAATAATTTGTTTATGAATAATTTCATATTCTTTGCTTAAGTTCTAGTCTGCATGTGCATAATATACGAGTGTGGCGTATACTAATCTAAATTCGTATGTAATATCTGAAAAATAGTGTAAACATTTTAGTAACTTTTAATTACTCCTGCATTATGTATCATACATGTGTTTAGTTATGCAGTCAAATTGACATAACGTCTCATACCTACTTAAAAGAACTACGATACAGATGGACTAATTGGACTATACGAATGAAGTGACGTAAATGAACTAAGCGATAAGGTGACTCAAATGGACTACTGAAGTACTGAGCCATGTAAACTAGAAGAACTAAATGAGTGATATACTTCATCTAGTCCAGTTGATGTATATCATTCTTTACACTTCAGTGAACTATTTTGCGCACCTCTAATCCATAGACCTAATTGTCTACCTGACCTGACCGGCCAGTCGCCAACAGTCGGGTTAGGCACACGAGGTGTCTATGTTATTGTTCTTTCGCATTGTCGATCTGACATATGTAACACTAGCGGCCCGACCCGATTTCGTACGGGCAGACATTACTCTTAGCAGCATACCTTTGCGATGAAAGACATTTAATGGAATTTTTTTTTACACCTTCGGTTTGTTTTAATAAGAATTTCTAAAGATTTTTAAAGTAATCTAGTACTAAATATAACCTATGTTACTCAGTGATAATGTAGCTTTCTAATGATAAAAGAATTATTAAAATCGGTCTAGTACGTTTTGAGTTTATTCGTTACATACGAAAATACAAATCTTTCCTCTATATAATACTAGCTGGCCCGTGCCCACTTTCGTTGGGCATAATATTAATAATCCCCAAAGCGAGCACGAACGCGATCCGAATTAAACCCGAAGCCATCGCGCGCCGTCCGCTGCCTGTTTTTTTCTCCGATTCACTTTGCAAAACGGACTACCACGTAAAAACCTTTTTATTTTTCGGTTTTTTATATAACCTATGACACTCAGCAATAACGTGGCCTTCTATTGCTGAAAGAATTTTTAAAATCGGTTCAGTAGATCCTGAGACTACCCCTTACAATTTAACAAATATACAAATATACAAACACACAAACTTTACTTCTTTAATAATATTAGTATAGATTAGTGTAGACAACAGTAAGTGAGTAACATAATCTATCATATAAAAAAAATTTAGATTCCAACACCGTACAATATCAGATCAAAAGTAAATTCTTTTTGCAGTTACAGCTAACAAGCTTCGTTACTCGTAGCATTAAAAGCCACCGTAGCTTTCGCAGCGTCCTCGACCCCGTGCCACAGATGACCAATCCGATTTTCAGGTTTATCCGAATAAAGCTTTCACTGCATTTTCAGACTTCAGTTCATCTGATGCTTGGTCGTTTTTCTTTTGTACACAATTTATCATTCTACGATTTGCCGTTTTATTTTTTTATATTTTAAACTGTGCTTAATAGTTTTTGGTTCAAGATTTTCTTTTTATTTTCAACCCTGTATCTTATTATCATCTATAGTAATAAATTATGTTGTTACTTATTATTATGTTCACACCAATGTTGGGCTCTTCGCACCAATATTGGTCTCCTTTTTTGGAGGGCCCATTATAAAGCGGCGAGTCACTACCTGCAATTAGGAGACTTTGAGAAGGCAGTTTACTTCATTTTTAATGTTTTCTGGTATCTTATTGTAAATTCTAGTAGTCATAGACATGGGGCCAGACGAATGTATTTGTAGGTTAGAGGTTGGTTACCAATTTGTTTTTACGTTTAGGCCTTTAACTCAATGGGTAATTCCTATGGTTATCCGAAGGCGTAGTGAAAACGCGGTAACAATTTGATTTCACCTTTAACAAACAACGATAACAGAGCCCAGCGCGTTGTTTATGGTATACTCGTATATACAATTTTTGCCTAACAGTATCAGTGTAAAACTATAAAAAAAACGAATATATATTCTAATTTCAACAATTATATTCATTAATTATTAATTATTAATAAAATGATTTATGAAGCTGGAGTGAGTGGAGATACGGGACGAGGAAGACCTAGGCGAACATATTTCGAACAAATCGAAAGTGTCCTCAAAAAAGGCCAGGTCAGAAGTACCCGCAATCGTCGAGCATGTATGAGGAATGTTATGAAAGTAGATGAAGCGAAAGAGATATGTAAAGACCGTAGCAAGTGGAAAGACGTAATCTCTGCCTACCCCCATGGGAAAAAGGCGTGAGTGTATGTATGTATGTAATTATTAACATCTAATCCGTAATAAGTATTTTATAAAATTCCTTTTACATACATATACATGTATATACACGCACACCCCACACATCATATATAAATAATTATTAAATATTTTAATGTTATCTTAACAGGAATAGCATAAGAAAAATATAGTTCTTTTGCTGAAATCATAGTTACCCTAGATCCCGTAACACAAGCCTTACAGAGCTTTTACTTTGGGCTATGCTAATGGGTGTAAATGTAAGGAATATTTATTATTATTTACTAGCGGACCCGACAGACTTCGTCCTTTCAAAATGATTTGTAAAGTGGCAGTTTTTTGTTCCTAATTATTTTATAGATAATGTCGCATAGCCAACCAAATCGCAAAAAAAGTCTATGTGGCTATTCAATTTTGGAACGTGACATTAAATCCTCCAACGATGTATTCTGTGCTCCAACGCACGCACGCACACTGTTTTGATAGATATGATTGAATTTCAACTATATGTAGCGTTAATAAAGCGCAAATTGACTCTTTGATGTTAGGAACACACCTTCATTGCTTAGACAACAGTGAGTGCTTGCAATATGAACTTATACAATAACAATAAAGCTCAATTCGACTGTGTCTGTGTTTTAGTTAGAAAACGTTTGCATGGGAAAATAAAAGGGCTGTTTTTAGGGTATTTCATATAATTATTCGAATTTTCCTCATTGTAAAAACCCTCCTTGAACTTCAACGAACATTAACAAAAAAGAATTGGCCAAATTGGTCCAGGCGTTGCTGAGTTATGAGCTTACCAACACATTTTGCGATTCATTTTTATATATAAGATTTGCGCGAGATATTTCATTGGTGTGTGTTTATATATTTGTGGTGTAGCAACACACACATCTATTTATCTAATTGTGAGCGGTGCGTGGGCCCCGTCGGCTCGTTGAGATAGATCAGGGACCCAGCGAGGCTCGCAACTGGGGCAAGGACGGCCGTCTACACATTACGGAACCGTCTCAGGGTACAGTGCGCGTTGTGAATTTGTCGGTAAGTTAATATGCTTAAATACAAATTTGTTTTGACACTTATAAAAGTTATGTTACAATTAACAAGACAAACATACAGACAATCAAAATCAAAATAATCTTTATTCAACATAGACCTTTACAGGCACTTATTGACGTCAACAAACAAAACAAATAAAAAAAGCTTAAAAAAAACAAAAACCTTGTCCGTACGTACGAATAAGGAAAAGAAAAAAAAATATTGACTCGACACCTGTTCGGAAATTGGGAGAGCCTTCTCGATAAGAACAGGCAAGAAACTCTGAAGGTCTATTTTTATCTCCTCTTTTCAATGTTAATAATTATAATAATATAATATAAAAATACAATATAATATAAGATACAATCATACCTAATACGATTACAGTCGTATGTATGTTTACATACACATATAAAAACAATACAATATTATAAATAATGTTGTTACCAAACATGGCTCTATGAATAGTGTCCCTATTCCCAAATAGTGTGATCATTTAGATAGTCACTTACTTTATAATAACCTTTACTCATGAGTGTCTTTTTGATATGGATTTTAAATTTATGGTTGAGACCCTAACCCAAAACGTATATACACATCAGGGTTAAGTATACATTTACACTTATAATTACACAGTACTATATACGCGAAAAAATCATTATATTATAAAAAAAATAGAAAACACAATAAGACTAATAAAACAAAAACTACTACAGACTTTTTAATGAGACGATGCACGCCGCCCTGAAACCGTTGAGTGTTGAACCAAAAAAGTCAACCTCCTTAAGTCATTCTAATTTTTAAATTACATAACCTAACTAAATCGCAAACGAAATCGAATCGCTTAGATAAATATGTTTAATGTAAAATCTATTTTTAAACATTAATTATTTTCTAAATTTACTATCCGATCTTGGTATGTTTTAGTTGAATCGAGAAACAGTAGCATCCAGTGAACATAATTTGGATTTTCTTAATCTTCTTATATATAAAAATGAATCGCAAAATGTGTTGGTAAGCTCATAACTCAACAACGCCTGAACCAATTTGGCCAATTCTTTTTTGTTAATGTTCGTTGAAGTTCAAGGAGGGTTTTTACAATGAGGAAAATTACAATTACAAATTACAAATTACAATGAGTTGTACGTACTGGCCACAAAGGCCAGTACGTACAATAAATTACAACAGGAGAAATTAAACCTTTTTTTGAGTTCCTCTAAATTTGTCCAAGAGATTATTTCCGGTATTTATTTTTAACGCTTAGCGTGCATGGGGATTGCTGCTTCAGGGAGTGCATACCATAATAAAATGGACTGAACAAAAAAGAGGAGTGTACCGTATCAGATTAGCGAGAGGGGTAAATGCTCTCCTTAATTGCATTAGTGGCAGAACGAAGGAGAAATATTGTTAATGAAGTAGCTTAACGGACAAATACAACGAACATGAAAAAATGTTAAAAGTTGAAATTGATTTTACGTCCAACAAAAGGTTCCGCTTTTATAACTTTGCCCATTGTTGGTGAACTTCAACTTAGCGAACTTCTCTTGAACCACAGTATTCCTTGGGGCAATTTCCAGGACACTGATTTTATTGATTTCCTTTACGTCAGCATTTCTGTCACGTTGCTGGTAAAAGAATCAAGATTCCTCGTAATCAACTCTGAAATTAAAACTGGACATTTTTGTCTTGCTTTAAGTTGTCATAAGTACTGTATTGCTATTATTTATCGAATCTAAGTTTAAATTTTGTTTTTTTTTTTTAATATTTCTTGCACTCTCCAATTGGGTAGATGAATTTTATTTTATTAAATACGTAATAACAACTCTATTTTAGATGAAAAATATTGTAGAAGTAACGACGTATCTGCGGTTATTAGTTTTGAAGATACAGCGCCATGTTTACGGCGCTCGCTGTGTGTGTGGGTAAAGCCGCCAATGTGTATGAGCGTATAAACAAAATTGTCAATAACTTTGTTATTTTTACGTTTATAGATATATTTTATATATTAAATAATATTACATTTTATGAGGAAGTTAGAAATGTATTCGTTTCATTAGAATTTTGTAAAAAATAATTGTACATTTTTTTGAAATTTATAATCAATATTAATACAAAATTAAAATGAAATTTCTACCTTGACATACGTTCATGAGATAGAAATTGCTCAACTTTGATAATTATATAGTAAAAATAGGCATATTCAGTTGTAGTCACGTTCAAAAGTAATAATCGCAGATACGTCGTTATTTGTACAATATTTCTCATCTAAAAGAGAACTGTAATTACGTATAGAATAAAAAAAATTGTCATCTACCCAATTCCGTCAGATCGATCTGGGTTTGTCGCAGACTAATTCACTCTTCCCGCCACTCGCTCATGAAATAAGCTAGCTACTAGTTTGAGATTATCCAGTTATAAGGCTTCATTAAAAAACTAGTACGAAGACATTTTTCGGGATCTATCTATAATTGGTATAACATAGAACGTGTATTTATACTTGCCGGCTGCATATAATACTAGGTGGTTCCCGTACCCATTCGACATCCTGGCCGACATGTACGCGGCGACGTATGCGTCGCGGCGTGTCGACCGGGGGAGCGCTCAGGAACCCGCGCACGAAATATTGATTGCGGCAATGCTGGCGGACGAGGGAGGTTGGAGGTTTGTGGCCTCCTTCTGTGAAGCAGTGATGCTCCAGTAGGAGGCCGCCGAGCGGGGTCGGAGTTGGCCGATCCCGCTCGAAGGAGGCGGCGCCGGGCTCGGTAGCACAGCTGCGGCGCCGCCGCGGGTCGCCGGCGGGCGCGAGTAAATCGCACCCGCGGATACGGCGACCCGGGAGGGACCATGCCCCTTCCGTGGCCGGGGGGCGTCGTCAGTGGTGGAGATCGGAGGAGGTATTGTAGCTCCCCTGTATCGGCGGGAGAGCGGAGGCTGGGGGTTCCCGGAAGTAGCTTGGCGTTCCCGGGGGCTCCCTACATGCCTGAGGAAGGCCATCCCTGAGGTTTTTAGTGGGTAGGCCTCCTCCTTCTGTCTTCTTCTGTATGTATTTATTGTCAGCATTGCACTTGTGCGAAGCCGGGACGGGGCGCTAATTTTATTATAATTCGTACACGGTCCACGAGTATTCTCACATTTTACAGATTGACAGGTAGAGAATATCTCTGACACTAAGTCCGTCGTTTGTACTTCTGATTGTTTGTTGTAGGAAAAAGATTTAATAGCATAAAAAAAATTGTAAACATACTCGTATTGATAACAAGAACGGCTTATTTGAAAAATAGTTTCTTAATTTACGAATCTGGTATTCCCATTACGTAACAGAGCAATTGGTGCGGTCATTGGTAATTTGATAGCACTAATGAGCCAGCACACGCCGGCCGTGGCTGCCGGACCGACGCCGCGGTCAATTAATTAGCAGGGCTCTAGTGTTTGCCAGCGCCCTTCCGCCATTCGTAAATACGGGATACAATTCGAAACACCTTCCCTTAACTTCCCATTTTTTGTGTTCTATTTCGATAAAAAGAACTAGACGAAGACGCAACTTCGTCTGCACAGATGGGAGACTTCTAGTTAACACTAATCATCATATTTTAGACAATTCTTATTATCCTTACTAATATCATAAATCGGAAAGTGAGTTTGTTTGTTAGTTTGTTTGTTCCGCTTTCACGCCGTAACTAGGCAGCTCTAAAACCGACATGTACGCGGCGACGTATGCGTCGCGGCGTGTCGACCGGGGGGGCGGTGGGGGGAGCGCCCTGGAACCCGCGCACGAAGTGCCTAAGCGGAGTGGCACCGACGGATTGTGGCGGCCTGGCGTGCGCAGCTCGAATTACGGATCTGCGCGCGCCAGCGGGCCGTCGGTGCCGTACTCCCGCACCTCGAAGCTTGGCTCAACGGGAAGGAGGAGGTCACCTACCGATTGACTCAGATACTCACCGGGCACGGCTGCTTCGGTGAGTATCTGTGTCGAATAGGACGGGAGGGATCGACACATTGTCACCACTGCGCATCCGACCTCGACTCGGCCCAGCACACGCTGGCGGAGTGCCCCGCGTGGGCCTCCGAGCGCCGAGTCTTGGTCGCAGAGATCGGGCGAGATCTGTCTCCGCCGGCATTGATTGCGGCAATGCTGGCGGACGAGGGAGGTTGGAGGGCTGTGGCCTCCTTCTGTGAAGCAGTAATGCTCCAGAAGGAGGCCGCCGAGCGGGGTCGGGAGATGGCCGATCCCGCTCGAAGGAGGCGGCGCCGGGCTCGGTAGCACAGCTGCGGCGCCGCCGCGGGTCGCCGGCGGGCGCGAGGAAGTCGCGACCGCTACGGCGACCCGGGATGGACCACGCCCCTTCCGTGGCCGGGGGGCGTCGTCGGTGGAGGGGACCGGGGAGGTGGTAGCTTCCCCCGAGGAGGGCTCCCCTCTAGAGAGGGGAGCGGAGGCTGGGGGTTCCCGGAAGTGGCCTTTGTGTTCCCGGGGGCTCCCTACATGCCTGAGGAAGGCTATCCCTGAGGTTTTTAGTGGGTAGGCCTCCCCCTTCTGGAGAGGAGAGCCCCGCATAACCCCGGCTCGCCACAGCCGGGGTATGCAATTTAATGCATTTTGATACAATGAAACAAAAAAAAAAAAAAAAAAAGGGCAGCTCTAAAAGCATGTCGAGAGTGGTACACTCGAGTCTCCATTCTGCCGTTTATGACAGTAAAATAATTCCTTTATGCAACAGTGTGAAGGATTTGGGGTTGTTTATTGATTCTGAGCTTAGCTGGCAGCCTCAGATTACTAGCATTTGCCAAAGAGTGACTGGAATCTTAAGAAGACTTTACCGCCTAAAAAATTTCCTACCGCCAGACATGAAAAAAATGCTTGTAGACTTTAATCTTCCCAATCCTCGACTATGGTGATGTGTGCTACTTTGATCTAAATGCAGATCTTCTCAATAAGCTGGAGAGACTTTTAAATAACTGCATTCGGTTTATGTTCAATTTAAGAAAATTTGACCACGTATCTGCATTCCGATTACCTACGTTTAAAGTGGTTACCTATACGGCAGCGTAGGGATATGAGAGCCTTATTGACGCTTTACACCATACTTAATAATCCTTATCACCCCTGGTTACCTCAGTATCCACTTGGAATAATTTTTTTTTTTTGAGAAAATGCATTATATTGCATACCCCGGCTGCGGCGAGCCGGCGGTTATGTGGGGCTCTCCTCCCCAGAAGGGGGAGGCCTACCCACTAAAAATCTCAGGAATGGCCTTCCTCAGGCATGTAGAGAGCCCCCGGGAACGCCAAGCGGCTTCCGGGAACCCCCAGCCTCCGCTCCCCTGCCGATACAGGGGAGCCGTCCTCGGGGGAGGCTACAATACCTCCCCCAATTTCCTCCACCGACGTCGCCCCCCGGCCACGGAAGGGGCGTGATCCATCCCGGGTCGCCGTATCCGCGGGCGCGACTTAAGCGCGGGCGTGAATAAAAATCTTCGTTCTGCCTTAAATAGCCTTCTAAAATGTCCTTCTCACCACTCTGATATAATTCATTCCTCCTTTTTCGTCAAAAGTATTCTTTTATGGAATTAACTCCCTCAAGAAGTGAGAAACTGTCCGAGCAAACATAGTTTTAAGAATAAATTGCGTAAGCTTTTCTTTGAGGAAAGTCTTGGGTAATGAAATTTAGGTTATTTAGAAAGTCTAATCGTTATAAATTTTCGCTAATAAGATTTAGGCAATTATATACTAGTGTATTATAATATGTTTTTATTTATGTATTAGGATTATAAATTTATTATTTATCAGTAACTATATTGACTTCCCATCTTTTTTGGTACATCTACCATATTGCATCTCTGCATCACCCGAAGGTTGACTGGCAAAAATGCCTCGGGCATTGAGTCCGCCTTTGTACACCTTTATTGTATATGAAGTATAAATAAATAAATAAACTACTGAACCGATTGCTTTAAAATTTTGCAGACGTAAAGATAAAAGTCCGGATTAAATAATATGGTACTTTTTATCCTGGAAAAATCGACAGATCCCACGGGATGCACAATAAAGGCTTCGCTCAAAAACTACTGATTTTCATGCGGTTTTTATCAATAGATAGAGTGATTCTTGAGCAAGGTTTTGCGGTATTTTTTATCTCGGAAAAACGGATAGTCCCACGGGAGGCGCGATGAAACCTTCGCGCCATAAACCGATTTCCGCGCATATGTAGCCGTGGGCAAAAGCTATGACCCTTAACCCTCTATAAACCCAATCCCGAAATCCATGCGGGCGAAGCCGCGGGCAGAAAGCTAGTAAATTATAAACGCGGAACTACTGAATGGACTTTAATGAAACTTCACAATAATATTGCTTATACGTCAGAATAATACATATATTACAATATATAAGATATTGAATTGTCCAACATATGATGATAATCGTCACTTGCAATGAGTATTAAGATTTTTAATAAAATACCAGGAGACCTATTTTTGAATTACGAATGCGATTTCGAAATCACCGCTGACTGAATAGTCAGCGGTGACTTTAAGGTCACGGATTCCTAAACATCTAATTTTTGAAAGTCGATCGCAGAGCTGCCAACATAGATAAAGTACACACATAAATGTAAAAGTTCGGTTCCACGCAGAATGCAGCCACTGCCGATTATTGCCGGCTTAACCATTATCATTATTATATATATGTTTAATATATGTGCTACATTCATATATATTGTATATATAGACTGAAAAATCAAACAAAACACAGATAACATTTCCACAAGTATGACTTGATTACGAGTGGGTGAGGACACTCGTAATGAAATCACACCTGTGACTAAGGTAGTCACATCAGTGATATTCAAAAATAAGAATGATTGAAAATCGGTGATTATTAGTCACATCGGTGATTTCGAAGTCGCATTCGTAATTCAAAAATAGGTCTCCAGAACACATAAAGTTTCTCCCATATAAAAAAGGATTGCGCCTCTGGCTCTTGCAGAGAACATTTTACTCTATGGACCAATTTTTTAAATACAAATCATAGGTATAGGTAATTAAATGATTCTTCTTATCATCTTTATCTATGATAGATGTACATGTAATTTCCAAATTGTATACTAATATTATAAACTAGCTGTGCCCACGACTTCGTCCGCGTGGTTTCGTAATTTAGATAGCATTTTTAATTACTAAATACATACGTAAGAGTAGACAAATATAATGAGAAAGCTTCGATCTGCTAAGCTGTCGGGAGTTACACGTGTTATTGTGAGTCAACCATAAAAGATAGACATAATGCTGTCGTGGGATATTTTTTATTTGATTTCAAGGAGAACATTTCCGTCATACATGATTTCTGTGTAGCTTTGACCATTAAGGATGCACATGCGACGGAAGCTTAAAAAATGAAGTAACTTCTCCCGTTTTCCCAACATTTCCCTTCTCTACTCTGCTCCTATTGATTGTAGCGTGATGAAAAGTTTTTTTTTTATTGCTAAAGTTGACAAACAAGCAGGCTGCCCACCTGATGGTAAGTGGTAACAGTCGCCTATAGTACATGTGGTTCCCACGTGATTCGCAGCAAATCTGCAAACCTCATAAGAACCACAGTGTACGTTGCCAACTTGTGACACATAAGATGTAAAGTCACAGTACCCAGTAATTTCACTGCCTATCTTACCCTTCACGCCGGAACACAGCAAAGCGAACACTGCTGTTTGGCGGCGGAAATAGGTAAGACGGAGGTACCCATGCAGACGACCCTGGTACAGAGTCTACCTCCTAGAGTATACTATAACTAGCTCAGGAGTATGAAAAATAATTGTACTAAGTTTCATTAAAATCCGTCGAGTAGTTTTTGTTTCTATAACGGTTACACAGACAGACAAAAAATAGTTATTTTGGAAATATATTTCATGTACAGGTTGACCTCTCTACAGTTTTATTATAAGTATAGATTACAATACTGTACATAAGATTACTGTATCCATCAACTAAAATAAAAAATATCGGAGCTTCATGAAAGTCCTTTGATAATTGTTAAATTCAAACAAACAAACTTACACAATAATATATGCATTTATTAATTATATTGAGACTAAAAAGAGCTTATAGGCTTATAAATAGTTAGACAGTAAGACAAATTACCATTTTTGATAAAATTAAATATTTATTTTGTCTAAAATGAGTATACATCAAGTGCAGGTGACAAGTTTTTTTATTATTCTTACATGTATGACCTGATAGAGCATATAAAATTAAATCAACATGAAAGTCAAATAAATAATCATCTCAACAATTCACATTCAAAATAATAGTTTATTATTTAACTAAAAACAACAGAAAAGTTTTCATCAGGACAGAAGCAAAATATTTGAAGCTAAGAAGTACTTAACTACAGCAGCAATTTCCAACCCTTGCATCAGGACAAACTCGATCCAGAAAACTTGAAAACTTATGTTGCTTGAACAATAATAGAATCAACAATGTCGCTAGAGGGTAAAGTCGTGGCCTTTTATTTTAACCTAAAATGGCGGAAACGAATTCGTGCTACAGATGTAACAGGAAGGATTGTATCTTAAAATTATAAAATCCACCATCTTCATTTCTTGTGAAAAGCCCTTTAAAAGTTGAAACATACAGTTGGTACAATTGTTAATTTTAAGAAAATTATTGCAGGAGAGGAGGCTGAGAATCCGTCATGGATACTAACGCAACAGGCAAACAGGGATGCGTTGATTATGTCGGACTCCTGGTCGGAATCCAGGCGGCTCGACCCACCAGACCTACCGACTAAACTCAGCCTAAGCCTTTGGTCCTAATGACCCTACTGGCTTATATGGAAGGGAGCCGCACCTCAGGAGAGGTACGGTTAGCGCTGCCCCATGGAGAGGGCATAAGCGCTAGAAGAGGCACGGTTCTCCAAAGTAGGACCGGCCTGTGTTGGTTGGGAACCTACTCGTGGCGAAGCAGAAGGCTGCCGAATAGGGGGAGACAAGGGAGGCGACGGCTCAGACGCCGCCGCTTGCAGGTCTAGAAGGTCCTGCGTTAATTGATTAGGGGGGTCGCTTAGGACATGTCGCGGTCTACGTGTCCTCTGCCAATATGGACTGGTACCTAACTATGATACAAAGAGAATCATTATAAAATATCAGGGTGGCTTAGTGGAGAGTCCTACTCTGACTGATGACCATAATCAGGTATGGTGTGCAAAGGCATTATACCTCATGAAAAAGGAAAGAGTAAGCATGTTCGATCTCATCTTCAATTTCCATCAAGTAAGATGCAGATAGCAGATCCATCATTCATAAATAAAAATACCGCTAGGTATTTAGAGTATCTCTATCTGGAAAATAAATAATTTATATGGCAAATCGATGTTGGTCAGGTTAACAAAGTTATCTATAGAGAGAGACATCTGCACAACACTGTAAATAAATAAATGTGTTCGTATCCGCAACTCCGTAACCCTTCGGATGATACCAAACCGCGGAGGCCCCATCAATAATTCAATACGACCATTGCTTTAAATAGCAAACAGACTCCTTCTTCCCGATGCTCCCTGAAACATAAATGGCTGAGTATAGAGACACAAAAAAAAATATTACTGAGATTTAAAAACAAAACGGCTCTGGCTCGAAGGACCAAAAACTTTGAAGTGTATACAATATACTACCTAAATGTCAGTACTTGTGCGCATAACTTACGACGCTATTTATTAAGCATATTGAATAAGTGACATAAGTTTCGTGTATAATACTATCGATATCTCTTACATATTTTTGCCACAATGCAGCATTTTTGAGATTGCAGTATCCTGGTGTAAAGTGTAAACATCACTGGGTACTGTTATCTCAGATGTTGGCAACGTACTCTGTATTTTTTGTGAGGGTTGCAGATTTGCAGCGAATCTTACAAAAACACGTGTTTTGTTACAAAACCTTTTACTATCAGGTGGACAGTCTGTTTGTTTGTTAATATATCACATTAAAAAGAACATAAAAGAGTTTATTTAAGCCTCACAAATAAATTTTTGAAACGAGACCACATTCCAGTGCTGTCCCGCGTATATTTCTATATTAAAATATGTGAAATATTTAGCCCGAATTTTCGAACGCTCCGCGTTATTCGTAATCACAGGATGGCAAAAAATGTCAGGCGTCCAAGTGTGTATAATATAAAAAAAATATTTATTACTTAACTACCGCCATCTCATGTGCTTATGAGAACCGATTCACTTAAACAACAAACAGAGTTCACTGTTTTTTATCTCGCTGAGTTTTTATCTGTAGTTTTGTTTTTTTTTTTATTTTATTCTCCCACATAGATTTTTTCTTATATTTATTAATATATTATTATTCCACATAATGCTATTTTATAATATTGTAACACGTAAACCACTTAAACATGTGATGCACTGCGGGTGTGAATCTCAAATTACTTACAACATCAATTATTGTCTAACAATGACATTTTTAAAATAAAAAAATCAATATCAAAAATTGCAGGTCTCTTGCAAGTCTCAAGCACAAGTTTACGGCGGGAGACTTTGTACTAGAAAGAATCAGTGAGAGCATTTATTTTTCTCCTTATTTTTACACAGTCGTCAATTAGATTCTGGTCTCAGATAATTATTCTGAACTCTTCCTTTACAAGTTTAAACAAGTTCATATCATAACTATAAATACTATAGTTTACTTGTGTTATTTACTGTACTCAAAATATTTGGCAATGTAACTGATGAGTCATTAAAATTAAACCTTAGCATTGTTGTCATTTAAGTAATCCTTAACTACAAACCTTTTCCATCAGAGTATTTTTGTCAATTGATTTAAGTCAGGTTTGATCACCTTTCTATAATGTCCACATTATAAGACTAGAGCGCATACAGAAGAGATTTGTGCAGCACTTAACATTCCAGTGTAATAAAGCTAAAACACTCACCAAGTATGAAGAGCGCCATTCTTTTTTCAAATTACATAGTCTTCAAAACAGAAGACTACTACTAGATCAGGTGTTCTTATACAAATTACTCAATGGTTGTCTGGATTGCCCTCAGATATTACAAGAAATAAACTTTACTGTACCCTACAATATACCTCGGTCATCTAGATATAAGCCTTTTCAACCACACCTATCTAGGACTAACGCTCAGCATTTTTCACCCATAAATAGATTGCAATATCAGTATAATGTCTTATTTCAGAGTAGCGACTCCGACATTGATATCTTTTGTGACAGTCTGTACAGTTACAAAAAAAACGTAGTTGAATCTTTCGCGCGCCTTTGATCCGCCTGTGTACATGTAGTTTCCTATAAATTTATATATTTTTTTGTTTTGTGTTCCATTTCGTTTTTCATTTATTTTTAATTACATTTGCTCGTAGTTAGTGCATGCCGTGGCAACCTTTAATTAAGATAGCACTTAGTATAGTTTTAAGTATTATAGTGTCCCCGCGGGTCGCCGGCGGGCGCGAGGAAGTCGCGACTGCTACGGCGACCCGGGATGGACCACGCCCCTTCCGTGGCCGGGGGGCGTCGTCAGTGGAGGAGACCGGGGGAGGTAGTAGCCTCCCCCGAGGAGGGCTCCCCTCTAGGCAGGGGAGCGGAGGCTGGGGATTCCCGGAAGTGGCTTGATGTTCCCGGGGGCTCCCTACATGCCTGAGGAAGGCCATCCCTGCGGTTTTTAGTGGGTAGGCCTCCCCCTTCTGGGGAGGAGAACCCCACATAACCGCCGGCTCGCCACAGCCGGGGTATGCAATTTAATGCATTTTCCTCAGGGGAAAAAAAGAAAAAAAAAGTATTATAGTGTCCATGAACATTGTGTTAGTGTATGTCTTGTTGGTTGTCCTAAATAAATTTAAAAAAAAAGTCTGCGAAATGGCAAATCGGTAACAGTTTGTGGAACTTTGTTGTAAATAGCTATGCATTTCTCCATAAACGGGTCTCTAGTTTTTTGTAGCATGTAAGTTGGAATAGCAAATATGTTATTATTTTTAGTGTTTAAAATATAAATTTGAAATTTCTTATAATAATTATTATAGTGTTTATGAACATAAATTAAATTTTCATAAATGCGTTGACCAGCTAAGGTAGACATACAAATTTCTTTAATTAAGGCTTAGGTAGGAAACTCCTCAAATGAAAGGTCTATGCCGGACACCATAGTGTTGGTAGCTCTTATGAGATACACCAAAGATTTGATGGACGTCGCAAGAAACCCTGAAAGTTACCAACTGAAGGTCTTAAAACTACTTAGCTTAATTTTTACATAACAGTTAGCTAAAGAATACCGTTCGTTTATAATAGACATTCTTGTTTAAAGTTTACAGAAATTATCATTTCTGCCTCAATTAAGTAGGCGCCATTTAGCAAGTCCACAACGACAGGGAAAATAGATATGGTGATTTACGAGTTTCCAGCTTAAACAAAGTCTCGTAAATCATAAGCGCGGCGTTCTTCACTTACTGGTGTTTCCTAACTTTGTAATTTGACATTAGGTTGAATCCATGTAATTAAATAACGATAATGTTTAATCATCATCTGGAAGTTGCTCCTATTGTCAAAAACTTGAGAGAAAACAGACTTTGCTCGTATGGTCACGTTTATGAAGAGAGAACGACCATGTTACTAGGATAGTTTTGAAAATGAAAGTGGATGGACAGGAAGAGGAATAGGGAGAGGAAGACCGATGAGAACATGGATAGACCGTGTGATTGACACTTTGCGACTACTCGTTGGGGTGATTAAGAACAAAAATCCACCATATCTATTTAATAAATTAAAGTTCACGCAGCGTCCGTCGCGTATCGCTGACCGTCTTATTTGTCCACCATTTAGAACCGCTGCATTTCGAGGTAGTTTTCGCTATTCTGCTACAAAGTGCTGGAACAATATTTCTCCACCGATAAGAAATTGTCTTACAGTGAACACTTTCAAAGATAAATTAAAAAACATGCATTAATGCTGCAAAAAAATACAGATATGTTTAGTTCAACTTTAACACACAATTTATCTTCGCATATGTATGTATGTATGTGTATATATGTATGTATGTATTTATTTATATGTATCCGGGATAAAAACCCTATTATTTAATACGGACTTTTATCTTTACGTCTGCAAAACTTCAAAGCAATCGGTTCAGTAGTGACGTGAACGCGGAACAAACAAACAAACAAACTCACTTTTCGATTTATAATATTAGTGCATATATGTATACTGGTTGAAGCTCATCGCTTTGTCTGCGCAAGATTGGTGTATCGAGTGGCTTGTATTGAGCAACGGCTACCCTTGTGGGTGGGCTAGTGCCGACACAAATTATGTAACAGGCCCCACAGAATATCCGTGGTCGTGGCGTAGATGTCGCGACCGTTTGCAGAGTGGGGACCTTTTTGGTACCCATATATATTGCATCTAAATTTGATTGATGATACGTTGAAAAATGGAGTGAGTTTCGAAATAGTGAGTGAGAGAGGAGAGTGCAAGAGGAAGACATATTGCGCCGACCGCAAATAAAATTGGGAACAGGGCAAATAAAAAAGAAATAACGGTCATGCTTAATTGTGGAATTAATTCTAAGAAATTCAATTCTAGTCGAACGAGAACATAATTCATTCGTTTCGGTTTAATATTTAAAACTCTTGCTTAAAACTCTTGACTATTTTGAAGCATAGGTTTGGTTAAGTTTCTCGCTTCGCGTACAGCAGTTCTATCCAGACAGGGTGATTTGTCGTCAAATAACCATTTCTTCGTTTGGTTCATTTTCCATTTCTTCAGTCCTCTGCCAGTACTAGGACAGTGCTAGATAGATACAAGCAAAAGATTGAGCAGAGAATTGAGCAATTTATGTCGCTTTATTATGAGTCAGTTAATCAAGTGATCTACGATACGATACGAGATATGTACGAATGTAAAATTAGTTAATTGCTTTTCTATGGCTATAAATGATTCATAATTAAACAAAACTATTTACCCCTTAAGAAACGTCTTATAAAATTTACTACAAATTATGAAGGACGTTACTCCTTCATAATCTTCCGACCTCTCAAAAGTAACCTAATAATTCGGCAGTTGTTCACATTATATGTATTTGATGAATACCTTTCGTACACGTGTTGGTTGTGTAACCGGTTTTCTTCATCGCAAATATTTAACATGACATGACACGGCAAATGTTTAATTTTCGCCATTCGATCCATGAATGGTAGAGTCAATTTATCATTCCGATAAATAAGGTTCTTTGAATAACTACAATATCAACGCGCTCATTACAATCTTGATAATTGAACACTGACAAGGCGTTCATCAATAGATCATATTTTTTTGAGATTACTAAGAGTTATTTTGTGTTTATGACGCGAATATAATGCTTTTTTTAGTATTACTACTTTCCATATTTCATCTGCGAATAATTGACGGGCAGCCTTATAAATTGCGCCTAAGTTCCTTGGAACACCAGAGCCTTGTTTCCTTGGCGCCGACGCCAAAGAATACGTAATACCTACGTCGCAAGACTTCTTGAAACACGTGACTGGCTCAAAGCTTCAATAAAAGCACGTTAGCACGTGTTTATACCGTATTGGCGCGAGAGTAAGTCGTAACTGGTAGAAGTCACTTGGTGCGACTTTCTTTAATAACATCCGAATAAGTAACGTGAGATTATGTCTATTGTATCTTAAAAAGTATTGTTTATCACGTTCGCTGCGTAACATTTTTCAGTGTACTTTCAGCTGGTCCATCAAAAGGCCATCTTGACAACTTAAAGACTTTCCTACAGTGCGTCGTGTGGTTTAATTAACCCTCAATAACCGTCATAGTTACTTTTTAATATTTTTTTATATGCACGCCAAAGACCAATATATAAGCAATATATAACTAGCTGCGTTTTTAGTTCGCTCATTTCGTTTGTCCTACAGAAGAGAAACAATTTATGAATTCATTTTGCCCACACAACGCACTGAATATATTAGAAAAAATTGTGATTGGAAACACCTAACTACTTTTGAGAGTGTTAGCTAACAATAACAGTGAAAAATTCTTTATTTGCTACGGTAACCGCTTACCATCAGGCGGGCCGTAGGCCTGTCTGCCACCATCGTAGTATAAAAAAAAAATACTCCAGATTATCAGGTCAGTTAACAATCTGCGCGCTCCCATTGGTCGAATGTAAAGGTTCGACTGCAAGCTTATTATATTAAACCTTAATTTAGCCGCTCTTGTGTCGCTTGTAATAAAGGCGGTTTTCAACGCAAGGTTTGGCATGGCGCCTGGTGCACATGAAAGGTCACCGAAGGTGTGAAATTTAAAGCCAATGTATATCGACCAATACGGCTTAACATTGGTATGCATATTTTATAAGCGTCGATCGATTTCACTTTTATAATTACCGCCATTGCTACACGTGCTGTGCTCTTTATAAAATTAGATATATGATAGATAGATAAAACATTTATTCGTCTACACAGTACAGATACAAGACTCTTATACAATCGTCGCAAAAAATTATTAACAAAACAATAGAACACACATATCAGTGACTGTGGTAGTGTACTGTGCAAGCGAAACGGTCCTGACTCAGCAATTTGCCACAGCTAGCTGTGGCGCTGATTATTCTGCCAGAACCAGGATTGTGACTGTAATACGAGCGATTCTGAGCGGATAAAAACAGATAGACATATACACACTTAAAAACACTTATACACATTTATACACACATATATAGATACGTATACATACAATATTAGCAGATATGACTCTAGTGAGATCTAAAGGAGTAGTAGTGGTGGTAAATGCTTATAATATAAAGACAAGGGACAACTAACGTGGCCAGGTGGCTTCAAAAATGTGTGATTTAACTTAACTTTTAACTGGTCCAGTAATAAAAATCCTTATAATACTCGTGCAGCAACGTACCTGATTGTAATTCCGAAACACCACACTGCCACATTCCGTGGGTCCTTTAAATATGCAGCTTCCAAGTGTTGGAACGACTTGCCTCCCCCCATTCGCATGCTGAAGTCACGGTACTCATTTAGTAAAAGATTAAAATTACATTTATTAAAACTTCAAAAGTGTATTGACAATTGGCAATGAAAACTTACCTTAAGTATATGCACGCTGCGCATGGTGGTGGTGGTTGTTTTCTGTGTTCCACACAATATTTATCATATGTTCTTAATAAGTACATGCTTGATTGTTTCATCATGTTCTTGGGCTAAGTGTATCTGCTCTTTATTGTTGATCCACCACATATATTATTTTATATATTATTTTATCTCTATTTTGATAGTTTATATGTATAAGTTAAATATATTAATTTGAATTTAAGTTTTCACTGATTAGACATTGTAAGTAGTTGTATTTATTGTTCCTCTGTCATGATAGACCGTTGTTTTAATTATATTAAATTCACATAAGCACTGATTACACAAATGTTAATGTATATTGATATAATGTTCTTCTTCTTTTATTGTTTGCAATTGGCTATTTTAAGACAACAATTCTGCCAGCTCTGTTCATATAATGTTATCTAAACAATATGTGAAAGGCCTCGACTTTCGGACTAATGTACTCTGTGGGACAGCCTATCCTGTCACTGCAAGTGTCAATGTCACGATCGCGTGCGTCGCCTGAGCACTGCGTTCCGAACTTACGCTCGAATTTAGTTTTTAGTTTATGTTCCATGTATCTTTTCTATGTAGTATGTGTATGTATGTATCCGATGTCACCATTGCGTGCAGCAGAAAACCAGTGCAGCTTGCCCTGCTGGCTGCTTATACTGAGCTGACGCAGTTGTGACATCGCACGGCGATATCACAGTTTGGCTGTTGTAATGTTAAGTGTCTTGTCTGCATCTCATTTGTTAATTGTGTACTGTCGTGTGATGTTACAATAAACTGGATTTCTTTCTTTCATTTAATATGACAATTTAACTAAATATTGTTTTAGCTGATTTTTAAAATTATTGCGGGAAATTCAGTTTCGATTTGGTATTTGATTGACATTTACTACATAGTGTCGGTCTTATACGACCAACTCGACCCAATCACCCGCGCAAACGAATCCCTTCCGCCAGCCACCAACCGCGTCGTCCCTCACGCCACACACCCACGTCTCTCTCTCACACACTGAGAAAAAAATCCTGCTAAATTAACAACAAAAAGTTAATCCGGGAGAGCCGTTCACAGTGAATTGTTACCATAACAAATTTTTTATTGTCAAACGAAATCGACAATTAGGTAGATTCGGCAACAATAATATGTTGTTAAAAAAACAATTGTGATCTTGTGCCATATCACAACCCATATTAGTTACTCCAACAATTTAGCTTTGTCACCATAAATATTCCCGTTTTGACATGATTAAGAATGGACATGAAGCAGGTTGGGTGTCGCAGAATAAAACCGGCGATTCCAAACGAATAATGTATTTTTTATTACACACACTTCTGGTACATACAATTATAATTTCTATATATTGACTTAACAAAAAACATGTATCTAAGCAACCAAAAGAAAAAAAGAACACGTCACAATGTTAAAAAGTTTATGACACACTCCAAAGGGGGAAAAAAACCGGAAGGTTAATAAGTATTGACCAAGTCCCCAAAACGATTGGGTACTTTTACTGTCCTGCCGGAACGGGTGACTATCGGTTCATCAGTCATTTTTGTGTCAGTGAGTACAATATTATCCCCGTCCAATTTGTCTACAGTTAAAGAGTCATCATTATCTATGTCATGAGTCAAGTCATAATTAACTTCCAATGGATACAAACGTTGTAAAGATCTTATTCGTTCACCTGTTGCAGTACGTACCTTTGCAACTCTGCTGTGTCCATCTGGACCTGCAAATATATCAATGACGAGTGCTAATGGCCAATTTAGACGTTTTTTATCTTCAGTCTCTAATAAAACTATGTCGCCTATACGTATTTTACTACCTGACTGTTGTTTACCCTTGTGTATTAAGTTACTAAGGTATTCTGACCTAAAGCGATGCCTGAAGTCTTCGCGCAACTTTTGACAATACCGTACTCTTGAATTTAATGCCTTGCCATCAATAATATCAATCTCCGGTACGCGATGTTCAGCAATAGGTTGGATAAACATCGAAGGTGTAATTGGTCTAAGTTCATCTGTACTATTACTTATGTAAGTTAATGGCCTACTGTTGATAGTAGCTTCGCAATCGCAAAGCACAGTTTGCAATTCCACTAACGTTACTGAAGCTCGCCTAAATTCTCCTCAATATTTCCTTCATAACTCCAACCATTCTCTCATAAAAACCGGCGATTCCAAACGAATAATGTATTTTTTATTACACACACTTTTGGTACATACAATTATAATTTCTATATATTGACTTAACAAAAAACATGTATCTAAGCAACCAAAAGAAAAAAAGAACACGTCACAATGTTAAAAAGTTTATGACACACTCCAAAGGGGGAAAAAAACCGGAAGGTTAATAAGTATTGACCAAGTCCCCAAAACGATTGGGTACTTTTACTGTCCTGCCGGAACGGGTGACTATCGGTTCATCAGTCATTTTTGTGTCAGTGAGTACAATATTATCCCCGTCCAATTTGTCTACAGTTAAAGAGTCATCATTATCTATGTCATGAGTCAAGTCATAATTAACTTCCAATGGATACAAACGTTGTAAAGATCTTATTCGTTCACCTGTTGCAGTACGTACCTTTGCAACTCTGCTGTGTCCATCTGGACCTGCAAATATATCAATGACGAGTGCTAATGGCCAATTTAGACGTTTTTTATCTTCAGTCTCTAATAAAACTATGTCGCCTATACGTATTTTACTACTGACTGTTGTTTACCCTTGTGTATTAAGTTACTAAGGTATTCTGACCTAAAGCGATGCCTGAAGTCTTCGCGCAACTTTTGACAATACCGTACTCTTGAATTTAATGCCTTGCCATCAATAATATCAATCTCCGGTACGCGATGTTCAGCAATAGGTTGGATAAACATCGAAGGTGTAATTGGTCTAAGTTCATCTGTACTATTACTTATGTAAGTTAATGGCCTACTGTTGATAGTAGCTTCGCAATCGCAAAGCACAGTTTGCAATTCCACTAACGTTACTGAAGCTCGCCCTAAAATTCTCCTCAATATTTCCTTCATAACTCCAACCATTCTCTCATAAAAACCTCCCCACCACGGAGCACCGGGAGGTATAAAGTTCCATTTAATCCGAGCTACTGTTGAAAAACAAAGAACCTTGTCCCAGTCGACAAAATTAAGACAATTATTAAACCCTCTAAAATTTGTACCATTGTCGCTAAAAATCTCTTTCACTCTACCCCTACGTGCTACAAAACGGCGTAGACACATTATGAAATCGACTGTAGACAATGATTCTGCAACTTCAAAATGCACAGCACGATATGTGGCGCATGTGAATAGAACCACCCAGCATTTTACACCCGATCTCAGCACCAGCGGGCCAGCCAAATCGACACCGCTAATTTCAAACGCAGTACTGGCTTCAACGCGTCCTTTTGGTAAGCTTGCCTTGTGTGTTTGTAAAGCTTTCGCCTTAAATCTTTTACAAATCACACAATCTCTTACAATCTTTTTGATTAACTTTCTTACACCAATAATCCAAAGCGTTTCCCGAATGTTAGCCATTAGCGTCTGCGATCCAGCATGATTGAGTATTCTGTGACGTTCCTCAACAAGTCGCTGAACTAAAATGCAATTTGAAGGTAGAATTATAGGTGATTTAAAATCGAAGCTCTCATTTGTAAGACACAATTTTGTATCCAGACGTAATAAACCAAATTCATCCGTGAATGTTTGCATCTTCTCAAATTTATTTATATATATTGACTGAATCATCCGAAATAAAACCTTTTCAGAAAATTCAATTTCACTTACTGTAATTTCATTATTTTTCCGGTTTAATTTATATTTTATACGTAAAATCCAACACATTGTCCTTAATATTTTAGTGTATTTAGAAAAGTAAATAAATCTGTCTAACAATGTACAATCTTTTACTAGCAAAACCCTGACAGTGTTTCTACGTTCTTCATTGATTTGTGTCATATCTACGGTAAGTTCCGATGTAGTTGGCCATCGCTCAGGTGGGTAATATAGCCAGGCAGGCCCGTGCCACCAGCGACTCTCCAAATATCTTTTGATACTAACCCCTCTAGAAGGTAAGTCAGCGGGATTCATACTACCTGGTACGTGTCTCCATGTATCAATAGCAGAGCATTCTTTTATCTCACGAACCCTATTTGCTACAAAGACATTCCATTCCCCATCACCTCGTAGCCAAGATAGAACCACCATTGAATCTGTCCAGTAGTATACCGGACATTCTGGTAAGTTCAATGTTTTTATTACATCCGTACTTAATCTCGTAGCTAAAGTAGCGGCTATCAACTCCAAACGTGGAATAGTTATACTCTTTAGTGGCGTAACTCTAGATTTTGCTATTACAAAACTTACATTTACCTTGCCTTCATATTCAGAGCGCAAAAATATACAAGCAGAGTATGCATTTATACTCGCGTCACAGAAAATATGAAGCGACACTACGCATTTGGATATATCTACATTGGTAAGCGTTCTAGGAATTTTTATTTCATTTATCATACCTATATCTTTGACCCAGTCTTGAAATTGTTTTTTGATGTCCATAGGTAGTTCACTATCCCACGTTAGTTTTTGTATCCATGCCTTTTGTAGTAACATTTTCGGTATAATAGTAGTTGGACAACAAAGGCCTAACGGATCAAAAATTTTCTGGCTTAGTGAAAGTAGCGAACGCTTAGTGTAAGGGCTCGTTTTTGATTCTGGATCTGTGATGATGTTAACATTACAGCTAAGAGTATCACCTTCAGTATCCCAAGCTAATCCCAACACGGATATCATTTTTGGCTGAACATCAAACACCTTAGGAGATGTTACCCAACATCGAAGATCGAAACCACCCAATTTCATAATATATTTCGCATCATCAATGAATTTATTCACACAGTCTATGGACTTCACACTAGTCACACAATTGTCCACATAGAATGATTTTTTAAGTTTATTTGAGGTATCTAGAAATTGTGGAGAACTGTGAGCTAAATGGTAATTAATTGTGGCTGCTAAATGAAACGGGCTAGATCGCAATCCAAACACAACCCTACGATGCCGGTAAGTAGTGATACCCTTACTTTTATCATCTATATCTGTCCACCATAAAAATTTGAGATAATCCCGGTCGTCTTGATTAAGTGAGATCTGCAAAAATGCTTTGGCTATATCTGCCGTAACACCTACCCTCTCCCTTCGAAACTCAAGAAGCAGCTCTGGTATTAACTCTATCAGATTAGTACCCTTTTCAAGGCACCCATTTAATGATACACCGTGGTTATCTTTCGCGGAAGCATCGAAGACTGGTCTTATTTTAGTAGTTTGGCTAGACTCTTTTAATACTGCATGATGAGGCAAAAATATACCAAACTCTTTAGCAGTCTGATTTGGCGCTAACTCTATAATATTAATTTTTAACCAGTCTTGTAGCACAGCATCGTAATCACCTAGCTTACCCAGAAATTCTAAACGTGCAGTAGTAGACATTAAACGCTTCTTAGCAACATGGTAATTAGATTGAGGCCGCGGCATATTTAGGCGCCAAGGTAAGGACACTTCGTATCTATTCTCGTTATTAATTATTATAGTACTATTAAAATTGTCCAAAATTTCTTTTTCGTGACATAGCTTAGATAACTTCTCAGAAGGATCCCTAATTCCTAACGTCTCTAAAGTCCATAAATCGGAAATGTCAATTTTAGTAAGTGATCGTAACGTTGTTGTCATACTCACAAACGAACTGTAAACTCCAGTAAGGGGCCCTTGAATCGTCCAACCCATTTTAGTGTTAACAGCAGTAAGGTTATTCTCTAATTGTAGAACCTCTCCAGTCAGTAAAAAACCTGAAAAGTCAGCACCGATTAATAAACCGATTTCGGAAGGACAGTTGGGCGTATCCGATAAAGAAATTGATTTCAAGCGTAGTTGCTTAATTACTGATGAAGTAACCCTAGGCAAAAAACCACATATTTGGTTTGGTTGATCTAAAACAGAAATAACAAAATTAAAATTATTTACAATACTATTTACACGTAAATTATAAATAAATCGTTCTTCCGCATTAGATTCCATACCACCAAATACGCAATGAGTGACAATTTCTTTTCTAATTGGGGCTAACCCTAATTTCTGGACTAAGTCTTTGAGTAGATATGAACGTTGCGATCCATTGTCTAATAATGCTCTCGTATGAATCTGCTTTTCACCATGACATATTTTGACAACGAGAGTTTGCAGTAAGGTCGTTGACTTCATCTGACAGATCATATTGTTTGACTTTGCATTATTTTCATCAATATTAACACGCTTGTCATTATCAGGAACGTCACCCTTTTCGTAAAAATCGAAGCACATAATTGTCATGTGACGTCTTTTGCAAAATAGGCATTTAGGAAAACTTTTACATCTTTTACTAATGTGATTTGACTTTAAACATATAGTACAAGCCTTTTTGTTCCGTAAAAATTCTTGCCTTTCTTTATATGTCATTTTGATTGCCTTGTGACATTCGGAGCTAGCATGAGAATCTTTGTCACACCATACACAAGATAAAGTAGTAGATTTCTTAGGCGTATGAGTACTATTTTCAGTAATAGACTTAGACAAGAAGCATGCAGTTGGCTGCTTAGAACCTGAAGAGGTGGAAGATTGAATAAAACCTTCTCGTGCCATAAGAATTCGCTCTTCAGATTCCACTTCTTCCCGTAAAAACTTTATTAACTTACTTAAATCATCGCCTCTCGTGTCGCTCCTTGCTCGAATACGATTCCACGTACGTAGAATATCTTCAGGCAATGCCGATTCGATCATTGGGAACAAAATTGAATCATACTTATCTTTTGCAACACCCAAAGTCTCCAGAGCTTGTAAATGCGTTTGAAGCTTGTCGTAGAGAGATGGTAAATCATTTGCTTCTCCTTTTTGTCTCACTAACACCAAATTGAGCAATCCTCTGACATATGTCTCTATAAGGAGATCATCACGAGCAAACCGAGCTTTCAGTGCTTCTACAGCTTTGTGGTAATTTTCTCCTGATGGGGGATAAGCCTCTACTAACTGTCTGGCACTTGTATCAACCGCCATTGCTTGCAGTAAAAATTGGAATTTATCGATATCCTCTAAGTCATTGTCCTCGTGTATCTTTTTGAATTGCCCCCAAAACAACAACCAATTTTTGATATTACCATCAAATTTGACGAGTTCCAACTTAGGCATGTTATTAACAATTCGTTTTTTCTGCATATTTTTAACATCAACTACGCTATGAACTAAATTATCTGACTCTGCTGACCTTAGTGATGAAATACTGTTGACTTTATACAGCGATGGTTTCGTTAAGTTTTTATATCTGTTCTCCAAATTTAACCATCGTTGCCGATATTCTAAAGCCTTGTCTTGATCAGCCTGAAATGCTATCTCATCAAAATTTTCACTTTCACACCAAATATCGCGTATTGTAGACTCAATGGTTAACATATTGTCCGCAATTTCTGAAAGCAAGGAAAAAGCGCCATCCAAAACTTCGATGTTCTTGGATTCAATTGCTTTCGTCAATGCATCCGCAGCGATGGTGAAATCACGTCTTTGTTGTGTGCGTTTTCGTTTCAAGGAATCCATTGTTGAGGTTTTATCTGCTGAAAATATTCTGTGTCCTGTCACGGTCGCCACTTGTCGCAGAATAAAACCGGCGATTCCAAACGAATAATGTATTTTTTATTACACACACTTCTGGTACATACAATTATAATTTCTATATATTGACTTAACAAAAAACATGTATCTAAGCAACCAAGAGAAAAAAAGAACACGTCACAATGTTAAAAAGTTTATGACATTGGGTGAATCGTTGGGGTTACCTACGAAATATCGTATTCCAAATGATACCAATTGATTCCAAATGATATATTCCAAATGATGAAATACACTGATAATATTTTGATATTCGATCAAAATATTATCAGTGTATTTCGATATTCGATCATTTGGAAATCTAAGCACTAGTTGTAAATTGTCTTGCTTTTAAATTCACATTAAATAGTAGAGCAGAAGTATTTAGTGTTCACAACCGTGATTTAAAGTATATTCCGCCATTGTGCTACACCGACACAATACGCGCCCGCTCGGTCGAACATTCGCGAAGGAAATGGACGAGCAGAGCTGAGTCCTGCGTATATAAAAACGAAACAACTACTCGAAAGTTGTCACATAACACTAATTTATTTGCTAAGCGATCAATCTTAAATTTTGTTAGTTTTGAATATTGTTCATCCAGCATCGTAATAAATAAACATGACAACAAATTTGGTTTTGTTACAGATTATTTTGTCATACTATAAACACTAAAGTTAATATTCGAACAACAGTCGCGGTTGCTGTCTTAACAACGTTAATAAGCATTGTTACTTTGGTTCAGATTTCCGAAGCCGCAGGAACAATACATCTCTAACAATAAAAAAATTGCAGAGGGCACAGGCACTAGCTAATTCTAAATAAAATAAGGAAGTTTAAAGCTTAATAGTGTACAAGTTTCAATGTGTATACGTTTTATTTTATTAATAATATTATTAATTTAAAAACGTAACAATAACATTTTTATTTTAAAGTCCTCTGACCCGATAAACGTCGCTCTTGACTACGGCAATTAAACACGAGAAGTTTAAATTATTGTTAACTTTTCTAACATTCAAACGATTTCTGCGAAATTTTATAACAAGTTCTCTTTCCATACAGACTTGTTATAACGAGTCAAGAAACAAAATAAAGACGTGAGATTGTATTTGTGCACGAAGGGTTCTGTACATTAATAGTTCGTTCATTGCTTTTTTTGGTGCTGAAACAACGAATTGGATTTTCATTTTTTTTTGTATAATTTTGTCCTTTTTAGTGCATTTAATAAAAGCTTGTATTAAATTTTTTTTTTACTTTTAATTTATATTCCGACTAAAAAACCAAGCTAGCAAACCCTTTCATTTGATACCCATATTGTAGGGGTGCATTATAAATAATTGGTCCGCCATCTTGGTAATGCCGCCATGTTGGATTTAGAATGACGTCACACACATAACCACGCATTGTCATCCGACTTACACGTGCATGCAAAATTTCAGCTCAATCGGAGACCGGGAAGTTGGTCAAATTAAGATTCCAAGATTTTCTTACATAGTTACAAGTGAAGCTAATATAAAACCTTGTAAAAAGAAACAAATGGCGGCGTCGTTTTCTACTTATGTAGTGAATCAGGGAAATTGAGATTTATTTTTATTTGTATTCTACTCCACATATAGTCTTTTTTTTGTGGTAAACAGGCCTGAATACCGTAGCTTATGAACATTTGCAACACCAGGAGTTTCTTTCGCGCGTTACCGACCCTTTAAAAATCTATTTACTCCACTCTTAAAGGGTCTCAGTTAGTAATAAGAAGTTGCTATGTAACGGACGTAGCTGGACCTGCCTGGTCAAGTATATTCGGGGTGTCATGCGAAGTGCACTATTATTCCTTAGCCTGGAATGTCTAGTACTATGTAAAGTTCTGAACAAGTTCAAATTATCCCTAACAAATATAACGATTTCAAATATGTTATTACTTAGTAAGTAATGTCAAAATTTGCAAGAAGACAAGTGCAAGTATAGTTGATATAGAGGAGTATAGTTGATAGAGTGCAAGTATAGGCGACTGGAATCATTTACCGTCAGGTCTGCTTGGTTGTCTTATATAAAGAAAATTCTGAGCATTATAAATATTTGAACTTTTATTTATTTATTTATTTATACACTTTATTGTACATGTAGTAAATCATATTGTTATTAAGACTATAAAGTAAACAAAAGGTGGACTTATCTCTAAAAGAGATTTCTTCCAGTCAGCCCTAAGTAGTGGAAGTAGTAGAATGGTGAGATGACTCAAGTGTATTCGAATCTAGTATTAATTTTTAATTAAATATTTATTTTAACAATATGTATATCTAAAAGATAACACCTATACAGTATATACATACTTACATATATATAATAGATATAATACATACATAAATATTAAACACAAATATATAAATATTAATAGATATATTACATACATATTACATAAATAATATATAAATAAGATAATATAAAATTACAGATCAGTACAAGCGATGGAGTTGTTGAAATATAATGACATACGTTACCTATGTGTTGATTTGCGAAAGGTAATAATTTTTAAGCTGACGTTTGAACGAAAATATGGATGGACAGTTTTGTATATTAGTTGGGAGTTTATTCCAAAGTTGAGCGGCATGAACGGAGAACGAGTGAAAGAAGAAACGGGAGTTAGTAACGGGAAGCTCAAGCATTCCTGTTATACAAGAACGTTTAGGACGGTTAGGAGGTGGTAGCAATTGGAAGCGGGAGCGGAGATAAGCAGGTTTTGCAGCTTTTGTTATATATTTAAAACAAGGCCCTTCAAAATGTCTTGGTAAAGTACACTGCATATCTCCATTCGAGCACTCGCCCCAGCTGAACGGCTGCCAAGCTCTGAGGCTGCCGCCCGGACCTCGACTTTGACCCAATTCTTCCGTTCTTACGCGAAAACATCTCGACAATCCCCTATGCAACTTTATAATCACTCGCTGTCTTATTTTAATGACATTTTATGAACTTCTTGGAAACCTGTTTTTAATTTACATTAATACAAAGTGAATATCCATGATAATAACGTTACATTAATCTAAAACTTATAGTTTTGGCATTAAAACGCTACACAAAGACAGAGTTAATTTCGTGTTTATACCTGGAGACCTATTTTTGAATTACGAATGCGATTTCGTAATCACCGCTGACTAAATAGTCAGCGGTGACTTTGAGGTCACGGATTCCTAAACATCCAATTTTTGAAAGTCGATCGCAGAGCTGCCAACATAGATAAAGTACACACATAAATGTAAGAGTTCGGTTCCACGCAGAATGTGGCCGCTGCCGGTTATTGCCGGCTTAACCATTATGGTTTATATATATATATATAAACCATAATGGTTTATATATATATATATAAACCATAATGGTTAAGGATTACATTCATATATATATATATATATATATTGCAGCTGCATGCTATTATATATATATTCAGAAAAATCAACACATCAACTTCAGACTCTTGTCAATATGTTCTCAACAATACACGGATAACGTTTCCACAAGTATGACTTGATTACGAGTGGGTGAGGGCACTCGTAATGAAATCACACCTGTGACTAAGGTAGTCACATCAGTGATATTCAAAAATAAGAATTATTGAAAATCGGTGATTATTAGTCACATCGGTGATTTCGAAGTCACATTCGTAATTCAAAAATAGGTCTCCTGTACCCACGACTTCGTCCGTGTGGAATCGTAATTTTAGGTTGCATTTTTAATGACTGAGAGTGTTATAAACGTAAGAGTAGACAAATATAATCAGAAAGCTTCGAACTGCTAAGCTATCGGGAGTTACACGTGTTATTGTGAGTCAACCAAAAAAGATAGACATATGCTATTGTGAGATATTCTTTATATAATTTCAAGGAGAGCATTTCCGTTATACATGATTTCTGTGTAGCTTTAACTATTAGGTTGAACACGGACGGAAGCTTAAGAAACCGGCCAAGTGCGTGTCGGACTCACGCACAAAGGGTTTCGTACCATTGATTTATGAAATTGAGTTTGAAATTGAGAAAAAAAAAATTGAGTTTCACGTCTTAGTATGGAGAGCCCGCAATATTTAATATTTTTTTTTGTTGCATTAAAAGCTTAATGGGGTACACAGAATACTTCTACCTACCTATCTACCTACCAAGCTTCAACAGTATAGCTCTTATAGTTTTGGAAAAAAATGGCTGTGACATACGGACGGACAGATGGACAGACAGACATGACAAATCCGTTTTTTGCCATTTGGCTACGGAACCCTAAAAATTGAGTAACTTTCACTGCTCTGCTCCTATCAATTGTAGCGTGATGAAAAGTATACTATAACTAGCTCAGGAATATGAAAAATAATTGTACCAAGTTTCGTTTAAATCCGTCAAGTAGATTTTGTTTCTATAACGGTTATACAGACAGACAGATCAAAATTTAACCTCTCTAAAATTGACCTCCCTAAAGATTTATTATAAGTATATAGATAGAGTAAGAATTATCTAAATCGTATCGCACGATATTTAAGTAAACACATGATATGTGCTTGGAATTGTATTTATAACTTAAGGTCTGTAGGTAACTTATATAATGATAATTTCAACATAAAACGAACAATAACAAACATTACATAAAACTAAATAATCAAATACTTATTTATATACATAAAATATACATTTAAAAATAAATAAACATTTATAGCTATCTGTATAAATTATCAGATGCTAAGGCGCGCTCACTTATTACCACCGCAGTTAGGGAAACAGATTTCTGGATACCGCTTCTACTGGCATAGGTTTCGCAAGAGGCGCGCGCGCAGCCCGCTCGTATTTACTCAAGGTGTTCGTTATAACATATAACTAATAAATTATAACGTTATAAAAATTAAATGATAACACCTAATATAAAATTATAACTTTTACTGCTACTGTTAAATATCTAGTAATAAATGAAACCAAATGCTTGACTTAGCGACATTTAGTATAGTTTAGAAGAACTGCCAAATCACACCAAATCCAGCGTGGACTGGCAAGATGGCGCTACAACGGACTTTCAAAATTGAACTCTATTTCCATGAATTACGTGTGTGCAAAACTTTATTTGGATAGACTTTGAGTTGTCAATAATGACTAGATTATAATAAGCAAATCAGGTTGTAACATTCAATTTAAATGAAGATGTTATTTTTCTGCTATATTTTAATTTAAGCCCCAGTAATGTGCGAGACTCGATCGCGAGGATTGACGTTCGGAGTTTCATGCGCTCGGGATTTCGTTCGTAAATTGGCCAGTTTAATGTTGTAAACATAAAATTTAGATAGGTATTATAGAATAGATCGTGTTGTGATAAAAGTATAGTATATAGTTTTAGTGTAAATAAATAGTTTTAGTTATAGTATAAAGTGTTATAATTATAGCAGATAAAATAACATAATATTTAAATGTAGCATAACGTTATGCTACATTATATAATTTAAGCAGATTAACACACCTCTAGTATTATTTACCTGGATAGTCGAGATCTTTTTTTTTTCCTCAGGAGAGGAGGCTGAGAATCCATCATGGATACCAACGCAACAGGCAAGCAGGGATGCGTTGATTATGTCGGACTCCTGGTACTGTCGAGGCGGCTCGACTACACAGACCTACCGACTAAACTCAGCCTAGCCTTTGGTCCTATTGACCCTACTGGCTTTATTGACGAGAGGGCCGCACCTCAGGAGAGGCACGGTTAGCGCTGCCCCATGGGGAGGGCATATGCGCTAGAAGAAGGCACGAATCTCCAAAGTGGGACCGGCCAGTATTGACAAGAACCTAATCATGGCTAAGCAGAAGGCTGCCGTTTAGGGGTTGACAAGGGGGGGCGACGGCTCAGACGCCGCCGCTTGCAGGTCTAGAAGTTCCTGCGTGAGTTGGTTAGGGGGGTCGCTAAGGACATGTCGCGGTCTACGTATCCTCTGCCGGTAGTGACTAGTGTTGCCTTGAGACTGGCTCACAGTTGGTGGTGTTGACGGGTCCAGTCGAGATCTTATGCACTACGCGAGTCCGTATGTCTCGGCGCTCCGCATATCATTACGATAAATTGTTAATGAATCATTCTTTTTGTCATATGTAATTGTATTAATATCTATTGTGATTATTTATACGTCTATACTGTGCTGTGCTTTATTGTGAACACTTTTTATCTGTGCCAAATTCCTGTAGTCCTTTTGATGACTGTTATATGTTAATTATATTTGGAGTCATACATCAACACAGCCACAGGAGACCTATTTTTGAATCACGAATGCGATTTCTAAATCACCGCTGACTAAATAGTCAGCGGTGACTTTGAGGTCACGGATTCCTGAACATCCAATTTTTGAAAGTCGATCGCAGAGCTGCCAACGTAGATAAAGTACACACATAAATGTAAGAGTTCGGTTCCACGCAGAATGTAGCCGCTGCCGGTTATTGCCGACTTAACCATTGCGGTTATTATATATATATATATATATATATATATATATATATAATATATATATATATATATATATAACATTTCCACAAGTATGACTTGATTACGAGTGGGTGAGGGCACTCGTAATGAAATCACACCTGTGACTAAGGTAGTCACATCAGTGATATTCAAAAATAAGAATTATGAAAATCGGTGATTATTAGTCACATCGGTGATTTCGAAGTCGCATTCGTAATTCAAAAATAGGTCTCCAGGTCTATCATAACTCTCACATCGACGCCTTGAGACGTTATTACAAGCAATTTATAAAATATCCGATTAATTAAACCGCAGGAAATAGGTCAGTGCTGTATAATTTTGACAAATCAGTGTCTTTTGTCAATAAAATGAACTATTTTTAAAAACTTTTTATATAATTTTTGTTAATATTTTTAAGGTTTTGACTCTATCCAATATACTTACATGTTTAAATGATGCGTCCTTCACAAGGTTCAAGGTAAATTTCAAGATTAATTAAAACACAACCAAAATAACAGAAGGCCGTGAGAGTTGATAATCACGTTTATTCTTTTTTACTCGACGCGGGAAATGGACCGCAGCTACCTTAATTAAATGCTGGAAATAGAAAATTATACGCAGTGAAGCCTTATTTTTATTTTAAAATGAAAATCTAAAGCAAAGGTGAATATTTGAATAGTTGGTCAAAAATTTATAAAGTAGTAATTACGTATTCCGTATCTTTTTTCATCATCAATCATTTTTTTGACAGCGTACATTTTTGTATGAAAACTTTGTACAGCGCCCCTAGCGGCACGGAATTGTACTATTCTTTCATATCAAACCGACATGAATTCTGCAGTTTACTATAGTCAAATACTTATCAAAAACGATAGCTATCTCATGGTAGAGCCACTGGATTCAAGATGTCACCATCTTCAGTCATCTTTCAGGGTCTCCATAATTTCAAGTCAATAACTTTGTATTTTCTCTTAATATATTATCAAAATGATTATGGTTTTTATTAACATTAATTATTTTTTTCTAAATGTATTGAATTGCTAAGATCAATATACTAATTTCTTTAAAAAAATCTTAAATGACACTTCGATCCAACATCGATCGTGCTTGTTGTGCATCGATCGTGAAAAATAGTACACGAAACTCATCACCTGTGTATGATGTACATGAGTTTGATGAAATTCTTCGGTGTCATATTCCTGTAATCTTCTGGTGTTGGGAATACAATTCCTGTCAATTTTCACCCCCTGTAGGGTATAACACAATAAATATTGCAAGCACTCTTTTTCCTTGCTTATCCCATCCTTTGTTTTTTTATTCCCCTGTGGAAAATGCATTAAATTGCATACCCCGGCTGTGGCGAGCCGGCGGTTATGTGGGGCTCTCCCCCCCAGAAGGGGGAGGCCTACCCACTAAAAACCTTCAGGGATGGCCTTCCTCAGGCATGTAGGGAGCCCCCGGGAACACCAAGCTACTTCCGGGAACCCCCAGCCTCCGCTCCCCTGCCTAGAGGGGAGCCCTCCTCGGGGGAGGCTACACTACCTCCAGAAGGGGGAGGCCTACCCACTAAAAACCTCAGCGATGGCCTTCCTCAGGCATGTAGGGAGCCCCGGGAACGCCAAGCGACTTCCGGGAACCCCCAGCCTTTGCTCCCCTGCCGATACAGGGGAGCCCTCCTCGGGAAGGCTACAATACCTTCCCTGATCTCCTCCACCGATGACGCCCCCCGGCCACGGAAGAGGCGTGGTCCCTCCTGGGTCGCCGTATCCGCGGGTGCGACTTCCTCGCACCCGCTGGCGCCTGACCCGCCGCGGCGCCGCAGCTGTGCCTACTGATCCCGGCGTGCTTATCCCATCTTAATTAGCATAATCTTGGTGCCACAATAACTAATTAAACCCCCAGCTATCATACAACCTGGGCCTTGGCTGAGCTCAGAAATTTTTTCAGCAAGTTATCAAGGACAACCCATGAATAACTGAACTTATAATAGTGGTATTCCGTTACGTATATTACGTTTTAAATAGTCCACAAACTTTATGATGGGGTGTGATTAAACATGGAATCGGCTTTCAGATACACAGCACCACGTGGCAGGCCACACAGCTCGTGACGTCATCGCCTTATGCCGCAGCGGTCGTTACGGAAGTTTATTATAACTTATGTAACAGGAAGCGAAGTTAGGATGCCATGTTCTCCTTACTAAGCCGAAGCTTCCCTTAGCTTTATAGTGTTATAAAGTGACTAATCTTAGCATTCTGTGGATATACTATTGCGGATATTGGGCTTGTAGTGTTGCAGAGAGGTGAGCTGAGGCAGCGTACAATGCATCATTGTCTCCACCCAGACTCCTCACTGTACCTAGCCATATGCGGAAGTTATACCTTTGTCAATATTTTAAGGCCGGCATAAACGCATCTGTGACTCCTCTGGTCTTGCGGGTGTCTATGGGCAACGGTTATCGCTTACCGTCAGGTGATCCGTTTGCTTGTTTGCTGTCCTATTATATAAAAAAAAACATATTATATAAATAATTAAATAAATCTTGACATATGTATGATTACAGCTAGCTAAGACTTCTATTATGGACAAATATAATAAATAATAAGGCCGCAGGTTGAGGCTGTCCGGAAGAAGTTATTTGCTGCATATAGTACTCTAAATAGATTAAGAAGCTTTCTCCCTATAGCTACAAAGACAGTGTTAGCTCAGTCACTCTTGCTTTCCTTGATTGACTACGCTGACGCTGCGTGGATTAATTTATCTGAGGAACTTGACAGTTTGGAGCGGCTGCAAAATGTAGCCATCAGGTTCATTTTTAATCTGCGTAGGTTTGACCATGTTTCTGATTGTCGCTTTCAACTGAAATGGTTACCTATTCGCCAGCGCAGAGACTTACATGTTTTATCCCAACTTTACAATATTTTGTACCTTCCAACATCTCCATCCTACCTTAAATCTTTGTTCTCTTTTCGATCCCATTCGTCATGTCGTGCATTGCGTTCTAATTTTAATCTGACTCTGGATATACCACCCCGAAGCACCGACTATTTTTCATATTCTTTTTCGGCGTATGCCGTCCGGTTGTGGAACTCTCTCCCTGAGGGTATTAGGGGAGCGCGAACGCTGGAGTCCTTTAAGAATCAAGTCCGTGTTCACTTCCTGTCAAAGATTCCTTAACTTAAACTAGTTATAGCCTATTGTCCTGTCCAATTACTGTACCCATCCTATATTTAAACCTCCTTTTAATATTTCCCTGGTCCTAGGTTGTCTGGAAGAGATTGCTGTTTAGCAATAAGGCCGCCTTTTGTACATTTGTTATTTTCTTTTTTTTTGTGTGTGTATTTTATGAATACAATAAAGGGTTATGTTATGTTATGTTATGTTAAATATTTTATTTGATGCTTTTAAATAGAAACCACAAGTCATTCTATCACTAGTTCGAAATGCACTTCCAAGAGAAGAACTAGTGACAAACTCGGGGATTGCTCTTTTACAAACTTACAAAAGTGTATATGTTACTAATTCATTATAAACAGAAAAGAATATAAATACAAAAGAACATCTAAATAAATGCCGCAGCTTAGAGTTAATAATAAAAAACAACTGATAAAGATTTTGTAAAGACAGAAACAACATATTTGAAGGAAACAAGTAATTAACTATTACAGCAGCAGTATCACTCATATTACTGTAAATTTGAACAATACGCAATCTTCATTTATTTTGTAAGGCTTTTCAAATGTTTTAACAGTATTTAAAATATACGGTAGTTATTTTAAAACAAAGTATTACGATGTGACAATGCATTGACTACGCCTGAAAGTTTGCCTTTAAACTATGATACAAAGATGGATTCTTTATATTAAAAAAAATTAAAATAATAATCATCAATTAATCAATAATAATCTATATCAATATAAATTTTAAGACTCAACAGGAACCTGTTATTAAGTTCTTGTTTATTATTACTTACTTACTTCTTAAATATACAATTGATGACGAGCCTTTTAGTATTTCATACAAAATTATTAAACCTTTTGTTACATTAAGCCATTACCTATTTACGGAAAATTGCTGTATTTAAGTAACTAAATAGTAGTAATTTGACAAATATCCGTGAATCATTCAATAGTTAATGTACCGTTACATTTCATAATTTTTTTATACCACGATGGAAGTAAACTGGCCTACGGCCTGCACTCACTCTCGCGTTGCCGACCCTTTAAAAAACGATTTACTCCTCTTTTTAAAGAACCCCTCATTCTCATTTCACAAACGAAATGTACGCGGAAGTAAATTCCTTCGCGGGAGGAATTGCCGTCCCTTTAAAAACCTATATACTCCCCTTTAAATGAACTTTAACACTTTAAAATACCTTGAATAGTACAGAATTTAAGGAAGCCAAAATATTTGAGTGTCGAAATTTTTTGGGTTCATGAGATTTCCCTGTTACAAACCAACAATTTTATTCCAATTTTTTTCATATTTCGAACAAATCGAAAGTGTCCTCAAAAAAGGCCAGGTCAGAAGTACCCGCAATCGTCGAGCATGTATGAGGAATGTTATGAAAGTAGATGAAGCGAAAGAGATATGTAAGGACCGTAGCAAGTGGAAGGACGTAATCTCTGCCTACCCCCGTGGGAAAAAGGCATAGAGTGTATGTATGTGTGTATGTATGTAATTTTATTCCAATTGTCTTTTATCACGTCTATTTTATAGCTTTTATCGCGTGGTCTTTGGAGGATGTTCCCAGGGTACAGTCAGCTAGACTAGCACGAAAAGAACAAAACAAAAAAGTCGGTTTTACGGGCGAAGATTTTACGTGACAACGTCTTTTTCTCGGTAGAATATTTATTGATATGAATATAATTAAATTGCACAATAGGAACAAGGAATTGAATGAAAATAAGAATTGCACAAATTTTAACTATAGAAATATATTTTGTTTACTAAAACATTGTACATGTAAACTTAAACTTAACTAATTCCTATTTGAGTGATTTTGTTGAGGATAGGACGATGATAGGAGAAATATGAAATGAAAGGAAGTGTTTCTGCTGTAATGTGTCTTGCGAAAGTCAAGTCGATAGTTGTTCCTTTGTAATTTTTATTTGTAATATTTGTAATTTTAAAGAATCAATTCGAAAATCAAAACATTTATTCAGATTGAAGGTTCAAATTTTTGCTAAATAAATTTGAAATTAATGAAAATTTGTAAAATAATAATTAATTAATTAATTAATTTTAAACTAATAATTTACTTAACACTATCAACATTTATCAATACCGATCATAGTTGAGTGGGAGAGAGACGCAAGGCATTCGGCGGGCCTCTCTCTCGTTCGGTGACTCATCGTAACGTTACCGAGCGTTACACTTTTTCATAAGTGACTCCCAGCCGCAACCTAATTTAAGACGTTGTCACGTCAAAAATGTATTGTAACACTTTTCTCACTTACTGATATCATGGAAAGTTGTGGACATGAAAGTGAATGGACCAAAGGAAGACCGAAGAAAAGATGGACGGATTGTTTGAATAATGATACGTTAAAGAAGAGAGTGACTGTCGAAACGACTATTGATAGAGGAGAGTGAAAGAAGACATGTTGCGTCGACCCCAAATTAAATTGAAAACAGGGCAGGAGAGAGAAGATACATACGTCGTTTCATTAGACCATGGGCGACTCCAGATACATCTATTGATTCAGGAAGAGAAAGAAAGAAATGACACAAAAAGGACAATGCCCAAATTATAAAGAACTGTGCCCCAGTCACATGCATATGCATGCCCACTAATGAGATTTTTTTAATGTGTGCGTAATTAGCATAGATTTTTAAATGAAGCAGATATAAGTCGAAACTTCGTGCGAAAATAAAGATATTAGACAAATAAAATGAGCGCCTACAAATATTTATTAGCAAAGTTGTAAGACGACGATATGCATTTTGTTTGACATAAAATATTTTTTGATAAAAAGAAAGGTATGTATGTAATGTACTTAGTTGAAATCACAGTATATTCCTAGCATTTTCGTGTATGTTTAGCAACTTACACCATAGTGTAAAAAAGAGAACTTATTTTTTACCTAGCACATGCTTAATGAAATAAGAAAGCTTGTTTATTTAGTTTGAATTACAGTATTTTTAGCCTTTTCATTGATTTTCAGTAACTTACATTATGTGCAGTTTAATAATAGAATTTTAATTAATTTAATGCGTAGTTTTGACTTTTGGCCATATTACTCGGTTTCGTATTTATGTCATATTGCCATTTCCGTTTCTAAGAAACACTTTATTTTATTGTGTTTTACTCTCGCACGCCTATTTGCGAAATAAATGCCACTAAAATTCGTAATTTTATTTTTATATTTATTTACATTTTGTTATAGCTTTGGGACCAGTGGGGCAAATTTGGGCATTCTCCTTTAATGTCTGACAGTTGACTAGATTTACTATAAACACACCGACTTTTGTAGGCTTAAGGTAACAGAGGGAGTGCCATCAGTCAGCGTAGCACCCCGAATTACGGCAGCTGGTGATTTGCCGCAGGTGTGGCTGCGGCGGTGACGTCAGCTCGCGTGCACGTCCAGTAGATACGTTATCTGATGACCTTTCGATCCGTCATCAGATTCCCCGGCGCGGAAATTGGCGAGCATGCGTTATCATATCACGTATGGGGTTGCTACTGTCAGGTCGGCGTTATTTATGGTTTTGTATTTTCCTGGATATATTTTTGTGAGGTTCATCAGTATAATTCTTGTTTGATTGAAGTTTGTCTTTGACACTTTATGACGTCGGAAACACTTCTAGGATATAATATTGTGCTTATTTATTAATTTAATTACTTACCAAAAACAAACAGCGGCGTATTTCTTGATTGAAGTTTTTATTTTATTTTGAGTGATCTTCAGAGTTTATGTATATATTAGAGATGGGCGGAATATTCGGTAAATATTCGGTATTCGGCATATTCGGCAACTTTTTCAGTGTTCGTATTCGGCCGAATAGTTCGGTTACATTGCCGAATAATTACCGAATAAACAAAGTAAATAACGAGTGTAGGTTGTTTCGTAATTTGTCGGATTGATATCCTATACCAGCATTCTCAGTAAGCAACTAACAAAAAGGGTTAAATATGCGTCAAAATGTAAATATAATATATATTATATATAACAAATATTTTGCAATAAACCGTAGCTTAAGTAGGAAAAATCAAAATTGTTTTATTTAAGTAAGTTTTATTAATCATTAATCAGCTTTAGCATTTGCATGCTCTAAATGATAGGATTAGGAACGATAGGTAACGTAAGTAACTATTAAATTAATAATCATTCTAAAGTTTTAAACTCAACATCAGTTTTAAACATATAATCTAAATTACGAGTAACAGTCTTCTATCAATAAAGAAATAAATTAAATAAAAAGTGGTGTTTCTTTTTTCACTAAAATAAAACAATCTGTTTTTAAGCTGAGAGAGCTGAACCGAATGTTCGGCCGAATATCGTATTCGGCAAAGTCCGTATTCGGCCCATCTCTAGTATATATTGTAAAATCAGGTTTTATTCTTTATTAAATAATGTTATTGATATATTTTTGTCTTACGATTCTTCCAAAAAGCTTTTCAATGTATGTGGGAAGTCCCTCTAACCTATTTGTCTAACGAAAAACGAATCATTAAAATCAATTTAAAATCTGCATAATGATCGCGTGACAAATATACAAAAAAGAAAACACATATTTTAATAGAGAATCATTTTTTTTAAATAATAAAATATGCTTTTGTTTCGACTTCCGGTTTTCTGATATCAATCTGTCGGAGGAAGCGTCGATCACACATACCGGGGTCAAGGATACCAGAGTCATCTTCTAGGGTTCCAAAATTACAATGTTCGCTTTGCAAGAGCAAGATGTCAATGAAACCATACTCTTCAGTTTTGCTGGTTGCTAATATGCTGCGAATCTTACAGGAACCACATTTACTTAAGGCGACTGTAACTACTTACCGTCAGGTGGATAGTCTTCGTGTCTGTCAATCGTTACTTTATATTTTATTTTTAGGTCAACACGAATTGTAGGTACGTTATTATCTGTTCAACACTACCTTTACAACGCTTCGCCTGAGAAAGCCATATCTTATCAATTGCGATTAACACGAGGCATACCTATCTATTTATTTACCTTTTTAGTCGATATTTGTAAGTCATCAGTATCGCATATAATAAAACAAACCTAGATTTTCTATTAAAATAATTTAAAACTTACGTAAGCTTATAAATAACTTTAAATCATTGCTACACAGTGTAAAAGACCAGTTTAATTTATAATTAATATATTGTAGTGTCGTGCATTATGGCGTCGACATACAAGGTAGACAAGTTTTTTTTCTATCACATGAAATAAACATAAATAAATTTGACTGTGCGTATGATTGTGTCATCTTCATTCTATAATTTCAATTTGATAAAGCTATACAAATATTGAATAGATAAAAAACAAGTGTACAATTTATAAATATCTAAGCAATCAAAAAGTCTAAATTCGGTGCTATAATCGACCAACGAAAGTGTTCAAATCGAAGTGTTCGCGGAGTGTTCGCATGGGCGCGTGTGCATTGCTCGTGGTGCTAGTGGCGTCAGCTATGCTTGCAGTGGACGAGTAGTGATGAGTGCGCAATGGCGTGGCCCGGCGGAGCAGTTGAGCTGTCCGAGCGTGGCGCGGAGCGGGACCAGCTCGCGGCGCCAGACACCTCCGTGGTGGACGGACAAACAGGGGCTAATCGTAAGTATATATAATTGTGCGTAGGGAAGTGACGACCCCATCACCCGCTGGTGGGGCATTTAATGCCTCTTAACTGCCATAAATGCCTCATCAGTGCAGTCAGTCTCCCTCAGGGCAGCTTGCGGCGAGCAGTCGGTGAATTGCGTCACCGAGGGTACCGATGTGCTTCAGGTGGACGTATGCCACCCGCCTCTGTCTTGCCGAACCAGCCGAACAGAGTGGAGTCGCAAAAGCAGATACTCGAAGGGTGGAAGTGTAATAATGTCATAACGCCGACGGCGTCTCGATCGCTGTCGCAGACACACCTCTCTACACCCTTAGCCGTTCACACCAATGTTGCTCTCTTCGCACCAATATTGGTCTGCTTTTTTGGGGGGCCCATTTAGTGAGTGGCGACTCACCACCTGTCATATTTAAAATCATTTAGGAAGCTTTGCCACGGCAGGTAGCCAGAGTACGTTAACGGAAGTAGCTTGGTAGTTCCCGGGGGCTCCCTACATGCCTGAGGAAGGCCATCCCTGAGGTTTTTAGTGGGTAGGCCTCCCCCTTCTGGGGAGGAGAGCCCCACATAACCGCCGGCTCGCCACAGCCGGGGTATGCATTTTCCTCAGGGGAACAAAAAAAAACAAAAAAAAAAGTAGCCGGTGTGTCTTCCATAACCCGGTTTTCATTACCACCAAAATGGAAGTGCAATAGTCCACAAACTTTTATGACACCAGTAATGACAATAATTTCTGAGCATCTAACTGGATATAGTCTTTAGCTGCATTTTTCATGATGCAGATATAGATTATGTCCAGTTGGTACACTCCACGCACACTTTCATTTAATTACGGTTAAATGGCTTAAATCCAGTGTACTTAATACAAATATTAATGTAATCGTTAAGTTAACTAACCGTATAGTTTCTGTGCCCAAATTCAACAAGAAGAATTTTAATCGTTTGAAAATAATAAATATATAGAGTTGAGTTATCATTTCTCTGTATAAATTATATGGGAAAAGTTAGAGCGAGATTTTTGTACAGTATTTATAGTCCGCTCCGGGGTATGTGGTATTATGCGGGCGAAGCCGCAGGTGGAAAGCTAGTGGTTCTATAAAGTGTTCTGTTTGTTGCGTTAAATAGGATCCATTGAAATACAAATTATTTTTTCTATAAACGCAATATCTATTACTTTTTCATGATTCCGGCGGAGGATCTCTCGAAATCGCTCCATACTAAAACTGCATTGCAATCATGACATGATAATTTGGCAGTCGCCTAATTTGTATGAGTGTATAAAAAAGGTCCCAATGACTTCAAATTTATTATATAAATTCTCGTGTCAAAATGTTATTTACCATTGCCCTCCGGAACAGCTTGGCCGATTACTATGAAATTTTGTATTCATATTTATTAGGTCAAGTGATAAGGTTTAGTTAGGCCTCAAGTGATAAGGTTATTCAACCGTTTTTTGTATTATTTTATGATGTGACATTAAAAATACATACAATCATAATTTTCACCTTTCTATTTTCTAATAGTCATTTTAGTAGTTTCCCTGGAAACAAGAAAACATGTGCCTTATATGCAATTCAAAATTTGACATCCATTCCTACTCCCAAACGCGAATTGGTTGAAATTATATTCCATCTTCTAACAATTCCAAGCAATCATGGGAAACAAGACGGTAATCGATAGTCGAAGAAGTAATCCCACAGAAAAGCGCCCAGTATGAACACTAATTCCTCGCCTCATCAAATTACACCAGTTGACCATTCTAAGCGGCGTTTAGCTGTTTACCTAACTCACCTTGGCTTCGTAGGGCTTCGCCCGACTTCGCTCAGTCTGGCCCGGACCCAGCTGTCAACATGTTGGTGCAAATCCTTATATTCATGTACATAGCTACCTGTCTTTTGTTCTACGTCGCGCATGTCATAGATTACTATCTTACGTTGTTATCCTCTGAAAGCTTGTGAAGTGGTTACAGTATTGTGTACAGTGGCAGAACAGAGGATGGTCCGCAGAAAATAATGTCGAGGATGTTGAAAACACTTTCGTCTAAGTTCAGAAGACTCGGTGAGTACGTACTGTAATAAGGAGACTCTGATATCCTTAGGTCATCGCTATCACAATAGGGTACTTCCCTCTATATTAGAAAAGATCTAAAAGCATATAACGATGATAGCTTATGCATTAAATAGTCGGAACCATCATGTTTAAGTACCTACATAAAATAACAAAAATAATATAAAAATTAGTTTCAAAGTATTCACTTTTTAATCTATACGTAAAACAAGAGCGAAACATAGGCCGCCATGTCGTGACGTCATAAGGTACTGTAAACTTATGCGTGTCAATGTCATTATGAATCATAGTACGTATAAAACAATAAAAAAAGACGTTTGTAGGTTGCTTTTTTAATGTAAGAGAACGTTATAAATACGTAAGTTAAATTGAAATCGCACGTGAATCACACTATGGAAAGCAGTTTTGTAAAAGGAGATAGCTAGTACGAATTTACCAAAAATAAATGCATCAATGGTCGGAAAATTCTTTGCTGCAAATCCCGACTTTTGTTCTGCCGAGTTACGGAGTATTAAAACATCGATGTCAGTATTACTCTTTTATTATTATTCCTTTATTAGTTGTTTATATATAAAAGATAATAACTCATTTTTAAATTATGAATATAATAATACATAGCGTCAAACATAGAGCTTTGTTTATTATTTACATGCCGTATTGACGTCATCGCTACAGAGTAACAACTCGTGCGGCGCCTTCGTCTAATTACGCGCGAAATTTGAAAATATTAAATTCTAATGCAATTTTTATAGTACTTAACGATTTTTATATTTTTAGTATATGGTTTACTGACACGCAAGGATCAAATTAAGATTGTTTTCAAAAAAGAGAATAATTCCCTATTACAGTCAGTACAGTCCCATAAATTCGCCCCGCTAACATATCGTGTTCAAGGACGCGATAAGTTAGTCGATAACTTTTCCTTTTATTATTAATACAGACGTAATAAAAACTATTGCGTCAACTACGCAATATTTGCTGAAAATATTTGAGAAAGTTAATTGGAAATTAATTAAATAGAGAAAAATGTTATAATAATATGTCCTTTATTAAATCAAATAATTTAAGTGCCATAGATAATATATTTTTTGTGTTATTTTTCAACCCTAAAGTGCAAGTTTTAATCATTGACGAGGTCCGCAGTCGAGTGGTTGATATTCCGGTTTCAAGGTGTCGTCGTCTCTGAGGTCCGGGTTCTAGTCCCGGTGGGAGCAGATGTTTGTGTGATGGATGCGATGATATATTTCACAACAAATTTATTTATATATGTATAATATATAAAATAATATGTGTGTCTATCCGTTACCCTAAATCCCATAATACAAGGCTAGGCTAATTTATGGTGTAACTGTAAGAAAAATATTTATTTATTATTTATTTATATATTACTCATCATCAAGCATCATCATCTTACAATAAAATCTCCTAATTAGAATATAAAAAAAGAAAACGCAATAAGTACCTGTTGTTGTTTTACGTCGATATTTTGTACATTATTGGCACTTTGTGACAACTAATTTCCTTTCCTTCAAAATTATATAATAATAATAATAATAATAGTTTATTGTTTCCACTTTCCACTTTGACATATAAAGATATATACATATTGAACAATTACAGATATTATACCACGAAATTGCAATGTAGGTAGTTTTAAAATTCCTTGCTATTTCGTGTAACAAAGAATTTTTTAATATTACCTACTATCAAGATAATGATCACTAAAACTATGAATTAATTTTTGTAACAATATAAGCGATCTGAATAATTTTACATATTCTTCTTAATTAATTTTTTTTTTATATGTTATATTGTTTACATGTATATTTTAAACTATTGGCATCTAAACTAGGCCTAGCCTGTATTATAGATGCCAATCTCTTCCAGCTCTAAATTATTAAGCTACACACACACTTATTCCATATGAAAATTCATAAATGAAGTTAAATAGTTAACATAAAAGGAAAGAAAAACGTTACCTACTTTTATCTTTATAACTTTGCTTTTGCTATTTAAGTTTGTATATATTATTCTAAAATATATTTAAAATTAAAGTTTATGTTATTACTTAGTTTAATATCTATTGAAGTGTGTGAAAAAACTTTGTAAAATTCTGCTCTCTTGACTATTCAATAAAGAAGGAAAACGTTAGTATGCAATAAGCCAAATTCTCCTCGACAACAGCAATTGAATAGGTACTTTCACACCTATTATATGTATTTAACAAAGATTCGGCCAAGTTCGAGTTGGATTCGCGAATCGAGGGTACCGCAAATAAGTTTTTAAGAGAGAGAGAGAGAGAGAGAGAGAGAGAGAGATATGAAATACATATACATAGTCACAGTATATATATATATATACTGTGACTATGTGCCTACCGTGGGAGAGCCAAGCTTCGGCACGAATTGGGCCGGCTCGAATTGTCGCGACATTTCCTTACTTATAGCTTATTTTTACGAAAAGTTTTTATTTATGTAAAAGTTTATTTTGTTCTTTTTAGTGCATTTAACAAAAGCTTGCATTTAATTTTTTTATTATTTTTAATTTATTTTCCGACTAAAAAACCAAGCTTAGCAAACCCTTTCATTTTTGATACCCATATTGTTGGTGCATTATAAATAATTGGTCCGCCATCTTGGTAATGCCGCCATATTGGATTTAGAATCCCGTCATATGTGTGTGCATTGTCATCCGACTTACACGTGCATGCAAAATTTCAGCTCAATCGGAGACCGGGAAGTGGGTCAAATTAAGATTCCAAGATTTTCTTACATAGTTACAAGTGAAGCTAATATAAATACATACATACATACACTCACGCCTTTTTCCCACGGGGGTAGGCAGAGATTACGTCTTTCCACTTGCTACGGTCTTTACATATCTCTTTCGCTTCATCTACTTTCATAACATTCCTCATACATGCTCGACGATTGCGGGTACTTCTGACCTGGCCTTTTTTGAGGACACTTTCGATTTGTTCGAAATATGTTGGCCTAGGTCTTCCTCGTCCCTTATCTCCACTAATATAAAAACTTGTAAAAATAATCTACAATCTAACTCTATATCCCTTTTTTGCTCCTTATGCACCGTGGCACCGCGCTGGCAAGGCGCGGCCGTGTGTGGCGCTCTCCGGTCTGAGGGACCGGCCTACCCCCTAAAACCCCCCGGCGTCCTCTCTGAGCCCATACCGGGGTTGCGCTTTCGCGATTCTACCGCAACCACTCTGTATCCCTAGTAAATAATTGACACTAACCCAACATATCGAGTAAAGCAACTTGTAGCTTTGATTTTATTATCGTTTTGGTAAATTTCGGACTTTGCTTAATACCTAAAACTTATTATATGTATATTTTAGGCACCAAGTATTAAGGCACTCTTTGTCCATAATAATTTTTCGCACCTGATCAACTTCTTTTCCCTTACTATTTTTGTATTATATTTATTTATTACACTATCTTTGAACTCTGTACTAAAATAATATTCTATCCCTATTAAATATTTGACTTTATAGTCTACTAGCTTACTGCCCGCGGCTTCGCCCGTTTCGTGGATTTCGGGATTGGGTCTATAGACGGTTAAGGGTCATAGCTTTTGCCCACGACTACATATGCGCGGAAGTCGGTTTGTGGCGCGAAGGTTTTATCGCGCTTCCCGTGGGACTCAAGAATCACTCTATCTATTGATGAAAACCGCAAGAAAATCTGTGCAATAGTTTTTGAACGAAGCCTTTATTGCGCATCCTGTGGGATCTGTCGGGATATAAACCCTATACCCTACCCTGTACCTTATCATTTAATCCGGACTTTTAAGTTTACGTCTGCAAAATTTCAAAGGAATCGGTTCAGTAGTTACGGCGTGAAAGCGGAACAAACAAACAAACAAACAAACTCACTTTCCGATTTTTAATATTAGTAAGGATTGATAAAATTTTACAAATTCTGAATAGTTTGTCATAATCTTTGTTACATATATTTTTTTTCTTTTTGGCTTACTAAATACTTAGGTAACCTTTTCTGAATATCAATGTCAACATGTTAAGTCTAAAGCCAGTTTATTGAAATTGGTACACACGATATAAACAAGCCAATTCCAAGTAATGTTACCGCTTAATTAGAACTGGATTCACGGCGGGAATTAATTTAATATTCCAATTGAATAAATCCGAACTAGCCGACGTACTACCTACAGATAGTACTCGTCACAGATTGACCTCGATGTTGAAGTGCACGATTGTACTAGAAATGTCGATACTGGTTAATTAAATGTGTGTGTTCGTTAAAATTACATGGAGGAGGCCTTTGTCAAAAAATGGATATCCCACGAAGTACAATCATAATAATTTATATTTCAATATCATTATATACCTAATCATTATTTTAGACTATTTTATACTAGCTTTCTGCCCGCGGCTTCGCCCGCGTGGATTTCGGGATTGGGTGTATAGAGGGTTAAGGGTCATAGCTTTTGCCCACGGCTACATATACGCGGAAGTCGGTTTATGGTGCGAAGATTTTATCGCGCTTCCCGTGGGACTATCCGTTTTTCCGAGATAAAAAATGCCGCAAAACTCCTCAAGAATCACTCTATCTATTGATGAAAACCGCATAAAAATCTGTGCAGTAGTTTTTGAGCGAAGCCTTTATTGCGCATCCCGTGGGATCTGTCGATTTTTCCGGGATAAAAAGTAGCCTATGTTACTCGGGGAGAATGTAGCTTTCCAAAGGTGAAAGAATTTTTGAAATCGGTCCAGTAGTTTAAGCGTGAAGAGGTAACAAACAAACAAACAAACAAACAAACAAATAAACAAACAAACAAACAAACACACTTTCGCATTTATAATATTAGTTGGGATAGTACTGTTAAGTATAGAAAGAAATTGTTAATAATTGCATGCACACAAATATATTTCTTATTTTTGCTAAGTTTCTTCGATGGGAAATAAATGGCTATTATTATTGTAGCTTAAATCACGCGTCTTTATAAGACACGGTCCTTTATAAGGCGTACGCGGGGATACAGATCCAACGCGTAGAGGCCATTTAAGCAAAATTTAATGAAAGTGTGCGTGGAGTGTACCAACTGAGTCTAATCTATATCTGCATCATGAAAAATGCAGCCAAAGACTACATCCAGTTAGATGCACAGAAACTATTGTCATTTGTGATCAAAAATTTTGTGGACTATTGCATTTCGATTTCGGTGGTAATGAGAACCGGACTATGGAAGAGACTCCGGTCACCTGCCTTCTCAAAGCCTTCTAATTGATTTTAAATATGGCAGGGTGACTCGCCGCTCACTAAATGGGCCCCCAAAAAAAAAGCAGACCAATATTGGTGCGAAGAGAGCAACATTGGTGTGAACGGCTAAGGGTGTAGAGAGGTGTGTCTGCGACAGCGTTCGAGACGCCGTCGGCGTTATGACATTATTACACTTCCACCCTTCGAGCATCTGCTCTTGCGACTCCACTTTGTCCGGCTGGTTAAGGCAAGACAGAGGCGGGTGGCAAACGCCCCCCTGAAGCACATCGGTACCCTCGGTGACGCAACTCACCGACAGCACGCCACAAGCTGCCCTGAGGGTGACTGACTGCACTGATGGGGCATTTATGGCAGTTAATTATTAATTATTATTATTCGTTGAAATTAGAGACAATCTCGTTTGTTGTCCAAAAACAAAAGTGAATCCGTCAAATAGGATTGTTACAATCACTTTGCACTATTGATTCATAAGTCTACAGCGAGAGATCTTGTACTGGAAAGAACCAGCAAGAAAACCAGCAAGGCTATTATAACATATTTTAGGCTGGCTTCAGATAGTTTGAACCAAACTTCCTTTACAAGTTCAAAGATGTTCACATTATATCTATAAAAGCTATAGTTTCATTGTGTTTTTGCCAGTGTTTGGGCAATGGACATAATGAGACTCAGGTTATAGTCTGATATCGTCTATTATGGTCTCCATTATAATAACTTACTTATTTAACTAAAACTAAGGCTTATATACTAATATGGTACGTGCGTATTTCTAGCTTACTCAGCATCCTTGAGATGATTATCTCAAGGAATGTTTAACTACAATACGTGCATGTTCTCATGACCGGCACAGTGTTATTTACTACAGTCAAAATATCATTCATCTAAATCGAGTCATTAAAACTAAACCCAAGCATTGTTATTATTTAAGTAATTCTTAACAATATAATAACCTTTTTTGGTACGACTTTTTATTTACAGTTCCTTACTTGCAAACGTAAAATATTATTTAATTGTAGCACTCATCTTATGCTAACTTAACTACGATGAACACCTTAATACACATACTTTTATTGAACAGACCAAATGTTTAATGTAATTATGTGAAAGACCACGACCACTTCTTATAAATTAACTAATTTAATAACCTTTTGTGCAACTGGCCTGCTAGTAAAGTAGGCGCTCAGACCCTTTCAAAACACAGCATTTAAACTCGTTCGTTGCTAGTGGCGTTAATTCCAGGGTTGGCAACACACAGATAGTGACTTCTTTCGTCCTGTGATGCTACCGACGAAAAGACCAGCCTGTATCTTGTGCTTTTGTTTATCTAGAACAGAGGTTCCCAAACTTTTCTGTTTCGTTGACCCTTTGCCATGTTTCACGGTTTTGGGTAGACCCCCCAAGATACTTACCTGATATTGAATGCCTACAACATACAAAATTTTATAAGCATATATAATATTTTTTTTACTTCTTAAGTACTTTTATAAATAATGTATATGTCTTTATATTAGAAGATAAGTAAAGATACTATCTGTGTACGTTGAGATTTGACGACCTCCATAGTCGAGTGGATAGTACACCGGTTTCAAGGTGTCGCCATCTCTGAGGTCCCGGGTTCGAATCCCGGTGAGGGCAGATGTTTGTGTGATGAATGCTAGCATTTGTACCTTAGTCATGGTTGTTGATATATATTTTCAATAAAAATTATTTATATATGTATAATATATGTATGTCTATCCGTTACCCTAGATCCCATAACACAAGCCTTACAGAGCTTACTTTGGGCTAGGCTAATTGGTGTGAGTGTAAGAAATATTTATATATTTACTAGCTTTCCGCCCGCGGCTTCGCCCGCGTTATATTCGAATTTCCCACAGGAAGGATATGTTTTAACAATACTGCCATACAACCTTTCACCCCCTCCTTTCAACCTTTTACAACCCTTTTCTGCTTTAAAAGGTAGCCTCTGTCCTTTCTCAGCCTCTAGACTATCTGTGTACCAAATTTCATTTAAATCGGTTCAGTAGTTTTAACAATATTTCCATACAACCAATAATCCCTCCTTTCAACCTTTTACAACCCTTTACAACCTTTTTTGCATGAAAAAGTAGCCTATGTCCTTTCTCAGGCTCCAGACTATCTGTGTACCAAATTTCATTTAAATCGGTTCAGTAGTTTTGGTGTGAAAGCGGAACAGACAGACAGAGTTACTTTCGCATTTATAATATTAGTATGTATGTATGTATAGTATGGCACAAAACAATGAGCTTTTCCACAAATACTATTTTCACAGTACTTTTGATTAAAATTTCACCGTCTTCAATTTTCACAGATGACACTCCAGTTTTATTTATTTGAGTTCATTAAAATGACGATAACTTTTTTTTTAATGAACCGATTTTGATGAAACAAAGTTTAGATATTATTTTGAGTTAAAACAAAGCAAATAGTGAAAGTTTCAAGCAAATCGGTTCAGTACTTTCGGAGATAAACGTGAACAAACATACAGACAGACAGACAGACAAAAAATTCCAAAAAATTTTTTTTGCTTTCTAATAATCTATTTAAGTGCCCCTCTATCCATTTCAGTCAAAAATACTAAATGTACAGACAAAATATTTTTACTGTCTTATTATATGTATAGATTTATATCCATTATGGACTTGGACCCTATTTTCATTTCATGGACCCCCAAATTTTATTTTCGTTGACGTAGACCACTTGCAGGTTATCATAGATCCCTAGGGGTCGATATAGACCCCTAAATAGGCGGTGAATGATTACCGACATTTTTTGATTTGGGCTAGACTTTCTTTTAATAAAACTTTTAACAAAACAACGTTAAAAGATTTAAAGATATCAAACTTTAAACTAAAAATTTATCGAAGCCTGACAACCTAATCCCGCTTCACGAAGTTGACAGGTGCAATTTCAATATCCGAGCATCGGGCAGCGGGGGGCGATTGAGTCATCGGCGCTCTAATGAGATAAAGAGCCGTCTTGGCCTTGCGAAGCCCCTCGATCGATGTGGCCGCGGCTAGCTCCCGGACCACTGGTTTTTGATGCAACTGCCTAAACAAGTGCAGAGTAGGTACAGATTTCTTAACCTATACTTTATGACTTATTATTTTATAACAAACAGTTTTAGTCCAAAGTGTTACACCTCTGATGTACATGCTGTCGTAAAGTCATAGAATCTAAACTTTAAAAAACCAAAATATAATTTTTACGAAGTCGTTTACAGTGACAATGGTTTGCAATAGCTTCGCGCTATTTTTCCACATCAGCGTCCTTTCAATTTGGTTTTTCAACGGAATTTCATGAAAATTTATTTGAAAAGCAAAACGAATTTTCCATGTGATAGATGAATAAATTTTCCACCCCTGGATGGATAAGTTTTAAAGTAGATGATAGATACTGTTTAAATGGCCAAGTGGTTTTCGGGAACCAGGTACTAATTTTGGATATGTTGTTGTCCTGGTCGAGCTGAGCAAAAAATGTAATGGTTAATTTGCACTAGTCTTTGTTAGCGCAGTGCAGAAAGTGAAGTTTGACAGCTTGTTTTTCTATATCAAAATGGCCTACAGCTACAATTGTTTAATGCGGTGAGGTGCAAAATGTCTATTAAGCTAGAACATTAGGGTGGAGCACTAAAATTACTTTACGAAGGAAAATAATGTATGATTTAAATCATTAAATGGCATTAGGTATAAAATGTTTGTTCCGTGATAAATCAACATAACTGTTGGTTAATCTCAGGGCAAAAGGACGATCTATTATGCCAACAATTTAATTTGTTACAGCGTTAGACGCTGAGAGGATAATAAAAATACCATTAAATGTCGGGCCTATCTTTAATTTACGGACATAGCTAAAGAACCCAACTGTCAAAAAATCTCCTGTTGCATCAAATAGATATCCTACTGTGTCAAGAATAATTCCATATTTTTTTAATATCTCAGCATAAGTAATAAGAAAGAATTATGGTATGTAACACACTTTACTAGCTATACATGGAATATATTGTTAAGGTGACCTTTTTGTTAATGTCATTTCAATTTAAATTACGTTGGACCGAACCAGTAAGCTTCTCCTCATTAATTAATCAATGGAAACTTACTGTAACATTGGGAAATAGGGCTTTAATATGACAAAACCCAAACAAATAAATTCACTAGTCGACGAAAATCTAAGTGGTCTTGTCAAATAGTAACAGAGGACATAGTCCATCCATCACTGCGGGTAACAATCATGTAATGACATAAAAATCGTAACTATACGTGTTCTCAGCTACTGTTGAAAACACACTAACGAGGGACGATACGTCATTACGTGACAATGCCATTGCTAGGGATAATCGATTAAAAAGTCATTCACTTCGACACGATTGAACGTGAGCCATTTGGTCGCTGAAATAAATTGTCAGATGCTAGTTTATGCACTCATTCATTCATTCCCTCCGAGAGACTCCCACTGCTAGACATGTCTCTCAGATCTATATACTGATAAGTCATACGCGTAATTTAACACTTAAATTATTCAAAGACAATTTGGTACCTCGTAGACTACGATGTTACAGCTGTCATATTTGTGCGTCCATTTGTAATATAGCGCCGCTAAATAAATTTCCATCTTTCACATGCTAACATACTTATAATTTTAAACTGACAACTTTCAACTTATCATTGTCTTTTAGTTTTCAATTTTTTTATACTAAAAAGCCATGATTTATGAAAGTTTTATCTCATTTGAAAAGGTATTTGTATAACATTTGTTTATTTTTATTATTGCATAAATAAATTACAACCGAACGAAAAGTATTTGGTAATAACATAAGATTAATATGAACTTGATCTTAAATTTTATCAACATACGTATTAGCAGGTTATAAATCAACTTTCTCGAGTTTACCTTTTTAATGGCGACACCTTACTAAAGTAAAGAAGCACTCAAATGAAAAAAGTTTTTATTGGAAAGGTAAATAATAGTCTTTCAATTTTAATCAAATGTTACAAATGCGAAAATAGCTCTGTCTTTCTATGTACTACACCATCATCCAACCACTGCACCACTTTATATTAAATTAGGGACAAAGACAAATAAAATTTATTGAAACTTATTTATAAATCAACACGTTATTCAAAATTGGTAAAAAATTGACATTTTAAGTGGGTAAAGTTTTTGAGTCATGACGTCAGAAAAAAGCTAACGACCCAGAAAATAAAAATAAAAAAGCCGCGGGCAAAAAGCTAGTCCCAACTAATATTATAAATGCGAAAATGTGTTTGTTTGTTTATTTGTTTGTTTGTTTGTTACCTCTTCACGCTTAAACTACTGGACCGATTTCAAAAATTCTTTCATCTTTGGAAAGCTACATTCTCCCCGAGTAACATAGGCTACTTTTTATCCCGGAAAAATCGACAGATCCCACGGGATGCGCAATAAAGGCTTCGCTCAAAAACTACTGCACAGATTTTTATGCGGTTTTCATCAATAGATACCTAGAGTGATTCTTGAGGAGTTTTGCGGCATTTTTTATCTCGGAAAAACGGATAGTCCCACGGGAAGCGCGATAAAATCTTCGCACCATAAACCGACTTCCGCGTATATGTAGCCGTGGGCAAAAGCTATGACCCTTAACCCTCTATATACCCAATCCCGAAATCCACGCGGGCGAAGCCGCGGGCAAAAAGCTAGTTGTATATAAGTTGGAGACTTCAATGTCAACGATGTTGGCGCCCACCGAGGGACCTATGATAAAACTGTTCTTAAGATTCAAAAATTTGGCGCCCACGCTTTATTAATTAATTATTAACACAAACAAAATTACTATAAAAGTTACCCAAATACAATACACGATTCAGGTGGGATTCGAACCCGTATCTTCTATTTGGAATCTTTGAAAAAGTTGCTTGATTATCTTTAAAAAAATCAACTAAGTCATCACGTCCTGTGGTAGAAAGACCCTACCTGAAAATTTATTTTACTTTCAGATACACAGCAGACACATAAAACACATAATCACAGCAGACCTTTGCAACTACTTGCATTGACATATTGAATACACAAAAATCAATAGGTACCGTCTACATACCGATATTGGAAGCTTTTGCTTAAAATATCGCTTTAGTGGACCGGAGCTAACTCGAAGGGCTAACGGAAGCCAATAATCTACCTACAGCTTTGTTTACAGTTTAATTTCTACTCGCCAACGGTTTTAGTATCGTATAGTGCTACTTAATTACCACTTAGGAATACTTAAGGCATCGAATTTGGAAGTTTCTAATTTTATTTCTATTATTCTTTTAGGTTGTTTTATTTTAGTTTGTATTTTTGCTAGATCTTTACAACTTTACCCGCAATATATCAGATTACCGAAAGGAAATATTTACTTTCCCAGTGTAAAAATTTTCTTGTTCTTTTCAAAAACCAGCTAGCCGATTTTATCAGATATACCCGCAGGAAATAAATATATTTTGCTATGATCCTACTCTAGGTTTCAAACCATCCCAATATCAACTATCATTACGATCGGTTCAGTAATTTATAGCTTATTCAAACAAAAACTTGCATCCCCTATTTTTACACCCTTTAGAGTAATTTTGAATGTCGTATTTATTTATATCTAATGAAAAGCTAATAAAATAGAAATATAAGTTTTAAAAATTACTTTGGTTGTATTGTCCATGCAATCTTTCATCCCGTAATTCAACCCCTTTAGTCGTCTTAATAAGTAACTTTTGACCTTTTTCAGGCTTCAGACTACCTGTGTACCAAATTACATTTAAATTGATTCAGTAGTATTGCCGTACAAGAGCGACAGACTGACAAAGATACTTTTGCATTTATAATATTATTAAGTTGATATTTAATTAGCGTTTCATTCTAACTTTGCCGTCAATAATTTGTAGATTAACGTTGTTTTTTTAAAGAAAAATTATATAATCATTGATTGTTAACAAAGACATTATTAGCATTTGGATACATTATTGTTGAATACTTAACAAAATGGAAAGATAACAGCTTATTTTGATTGCAACAACAAAGTTGTTCCTGCACAGTTAGGAATACGAGTATGTCTGTATAATGTGCTAAAACACAAAGGAACTCCGTCGCTTTATCTCGTTTGCTGGACTCGAGAACGGATGCAATACCTTGTCAAACAGAGATGTCTATATGAAATACTTCAAGTACCTTACACCTATTCTCTTTGTTCAATTTCCTAACATCCGATTCAAATAACGATTTAATACTTATAAGACTTATAAATACAAGAATAATACTTCAGTCTCTCTAGGAATAACTTTTATTTCACTTTTCACAGAAATAACACACTAGGGTACTTCCCTCTATATTAGAAAAGATCTAAAAGCATATAACTATGATATCTTATGCATTAAATAGTCGGAACCATCATGTTTAAGTACATAAAATAACAAAAATAATATAAAAAATAGTTTCAAAGTATTCACTTTTTTAATCTATACGTAAAACAAGAGCGAAACATAGGCCGCCATGTCGTGACGTCATAAGGTACTGTAAACTTATGCGTGTCAATGTCATTATGAATCAGTACGTATAAAGCCGCAAAACAATAAAAAAAGAAGTTTGTAGGTTGCTTTTTTAATGTAAGAGAACGTTATAAATACGTAAGTTAAATTGAAATCGCACGTGAGTCACACTATGGAAAGCAGTTTTGTAAAAGGAGAAACGAATTTACCAAAAATAAATGGACCATTAATGGTCGAAAAATTCTTTGCTGCAAATCCCGACTTTTGTTCTGCCGAGTTACGGAGTATTAAAACAACGATGTCAGTATTACTCTTTTACTATTATTTCTTTATTAGTTGTTTATATATAAAAGATAATAACTCATTTTTAAATTATGAATATAATAATACATAGCATCAAACAGAGCTTTGTTTATTATTTACATGCCGTATTGACGTCATCGCTACAGAGTAACAACTCGTGCGGCGCCTTCGTCTAATTACGCGCGAAATTTGAAAATATTAAATTTTAATGCAATTTTTATAGTACTTAACGAGTGTATAAAATTTTTATATTTTTAGTATATGGTTTACTGACACGCAAGGATCAAATTAAGATTCTTTTCAAAAAAGAGATTAATTCCCTATTAATTAAACGGCGTTACTTGACTCGACTGTAAGCAAATGACGAACACTGAGTAGTTGTTTCCACAAATACCCTCTCAATAAAATTAATGCATAGATTATTTGACTTGCATGAATAAAGTGTGTTTACACATAGAGTTTGAACCGCTTAAGGGAGTTTACGGCAGTATATCAGATCGATCTCAACGTGTGATTTTCTGAAAGCAAAGTAAACATGTAACAAAATATACATGTTTCCAATATTTTCGCAAGCTCATACAAGTAAAGAGCGGTGATCTGAGAATTCTGTTTAATTTTTCTATGTTAGGCGGTTTTGCTAATCTAATTTATTACTAAGAAAATGAACTATAGGTGTAGTAACCAATGTTAATAATACACTAATAATGTTTAGTTTCTTAATGTTTAGTTTAGATCATAATCATTATCGCCGGCCTCCTTCAAAGAGCTTTACGGTACTGTGTTGAACTTTCAGCGTTTTCCTACGATAGTTACCTCTTACACACCATTTTTTTTTTGTTCCCCTGAGGAAAATGCATTAAACTGCATACCCCGGCTGTGGCGAGCCGGCGGTTATGTGGGGCTCTCCTCCCCAGAAGGGGGAGGCCTACCAGGGATGGCCATCAGGGATGGCCTTCCTCAGGCGTGTAGGGAGCCCCCGGGAACATAAAGCCACTTCCGGGAACCCCCAGGCTCCGCTCCCCTGCCTAGAGGGGAGCCCTCCTCGGGGGAGGCTACACTACCTCCCCCGGTCTCCTCTACCATTGTGATAGCTTGAGGAAAATGTTGTGTTGTATTAAATGTAACACGCTTTTATTTATAAATGGGGACTATGATAAAGAGGGGGGACGAGATTGAATAATTATGTATGGTGAAAAGTTTTAGTGTTAATAATTTATTTTTAACTTTTTTTTTAAGTCGACACACTCGACGTAGAGGCTAAAAGAGGCAAACTCCCAATAAGTTTGTCACAGTAGGTACTGTGATAAACTTATTGGGGGTTCAATTGGTTTACTCTTAATGTTTGTGAAAGACTTTAACAAATACAAAGTTATTGTCTCATTGCGAAGGTTAAGCGTGCCTCGAACTGTGTTATAGGTAACTGCAATATACCTCGTAGCTTATTGTAGTTATTTGAGGCATTTGGCAGCCCACGAGCTGAACACGTCCAGCCAGTAGCGTGCCAAATTGTCAACAATATTCGGAACCGTGAAGAATTTGATTTTTTTTTTATTTGGTTCACATCATGAAACTTACACAAGATTATTATTTAAACTTATCTAGACCACATATATAGGATACAAGTACGTTTATTGAAATTAGTCGTTCCATATCATATTAAAATAAAAATAACCAATGATCACGAACTCTTTGATTTTTGTAAAGTACTGCCGATTCACCTTCAATTCAAACTGCAAATACTGAAAGAACAATTTTTTAAAACTGACATACAACAAACCGTCACACATACAAAAATAACAAGGCAAACTGCCAAAAATCTTCTAAAAGTACCATTTTTCAATAATTACTATGGTAGACGCATGTCCGAATACATTATTCCAGACCTTATAAACCAGTTACCAATTGATTTGCGAAACAGATTAACGCCAACGAATATAAAAAAAATGTTGAAAAGGGAATTGCTTTGTGGATTGGAGCAGCCTGTATAACTCACCTCTAACTGCCACCAGCAACCGGTTGACGAGCGCGCGCGCATATCTTGTTTACCTATCGTGGCGACCTTACTACGTGGCGATATAAGTGTGCTTGTGGGTAGGTATAACAAATATTTGAAATATTGTTACATAATATATTATTTATTAATAAAAGTAGCTAAGGTATAAATAAGTAAAATAGCCTAATAATATATGTAAAATGCATCTAGACAAACCTCATACAGGTTTACAGATGCCATCATTTAGATTAAGGAATCTTATGTTATGTCGAAAAAAAAAATTACTAATTATGACTACAATACAAATAAAGACACGCACGGTGTAGTCTATACTAATATTATAAAGAGGAAAGATTAGTTTGTTTGTAATGAATAGGCTCCGAAACTACTGGACCGATTTCAAAAATTCTTTCAGCTTTGGAAAGCTACATTATCCCGAGTAACATGGGGTACTTTTTATCCCGGAAAAATCGACAGATCCCACGGGATGCGCAATAAAGGCTTCGCTCAAAAACTGCTGCACAGATTTTCATGCGGTTTTCATCAATAGATAGAGTGATTTTTGAGCAAGGTTTTGCGGTATTTTTTATCTCGGAAAAAACTGATAGTCCCACGGAAGCGCGATAAAACCTTCGCGCCATAAACCGACTTCCGCGCATATGTAGCCGTGGGCAAAAGCTATGACCCCTAACCCTTTATAGACCCAATCCCGAAATCCACGCAGGCGAAGCCGCGGGCAGAAAGCTAGTTTCTAATATTTGTGAACACGGTATGCACGAAGTTTTTACAGTAACACTATCGCATAAACTAACAGTGTAAATGCTTATTTATCTAATTCATAGAGGGGCAACATTGACCGCAAAGCCTTATGATTGATGAATAAATTATGTACCATTGTTTTATCACCACAGGTCATATCCGTTCTACCGAAGGGCACAAGCTTATCATAACTATATAGAACATATTATATACATTATATATTATTATATACATAAGAAAAGAGCGTACTCCCATTTAAAAGGCCGGCAACGCGCTTGTGACTCCTCTGGTGTTGCGGGCGTTCATGGGCGGCGGTAATTGCTTACCATCGGGTGATCCGTCTGCTCGTTTGCCCCCTATCACATAAAAAAAAAACTTTGAACGTGCCTCAAAGAAGAACAAAGCACACTCAGCTTTTATACGTACCAATAGTGCGCACGAACTATGAAGCCAATGACATGACCGTAAGGCTTCCAAAAACGTTTAACAAATTCTTTTCTGATACTGAGCTTTTTGCCTCTTCAAAGAAAGCATTCAAGTCGTCAATTTATAAAATTATTAGATCCTGACATTTTAAATTTAATTTTTTTATTATTTTTTTTTATTTTTACTGACATTAATTAAAATGTTATTTTTTATATAATTTTTGATCAATCTTTATTTCAATTTAACATTTATCAATTTATTAATTAAAACTAAAATTTAATTCCATCGATTTTTATTATTCAAATTATATATTTTTGTTTTTAACTATGTTGTGAATTCGCATTATTACCGGGTGCACGATATTGTCTCTTTAATAAAGATGCCATGTAAGCCTGCGCTAAGACTCGCGTTATCGTAGTCAGATTGAACGGATCGATCGTCGTAGTAAATTATAAAGACACACACATATTCTTATACTCAAACATACGCACACACACACACGTACATACACATGAACACACACATATAAGTTTATAAAATAAGGCAAATATTACTGTTAATTTATTTTCTTTTGTACTAAATGTCCACTTGCTTTATATTTGTTTTATATGTAGTACTCAAGATAGCAAAGTAAGTTTCTGTAATTGGCTTATGTACAGGCCTTTTTTTGTTTTTGGATAATTGTAATATGAATTTAAGCTGTAGAAACTGTATTCATGATAAATAAATAAATAATCAATCAATACATAATATAAAACAAGGTCACTTTCGCTGTATGCCCGTATGTATGCTTAGATCTTTAAAACTACGCAACGGATTTTGACGCGGTTTTTTTAATAGATAGAGTGATTCTTAAGGAAGGTTTGTATGTATAATAAATGCATAATATAGTAGAGAAACACTGATAAATTTAAAGGTTTCTAATGTTGATGTCGTAAATAAGCACGTTTTTTTGCGCTTATATTGCAAACGCTGGCTGAACCCTACGAGATAGACCAAAATAATGTACTACAGTATTGTACAACTTACAAAAATCCACAAAAAAGTCCGCGATGGTATATGTCTATCTCTTAGGGATAACCCACCATAACCATTTTTTCACTGCACCCGTGCGAAGCCGGGGCGGGTCGCTAGTAAGTTTATAAAATAAGGCAAATATTACTGTTAATTTATTTTCTTTTGTACTAAATGTTACACACTTACCCTACATTTTTATATATAGTACTCAAGATAGCAAAGTAAGTTTCTGTAATTGGCTTATGTACAGACATATTTTTTTTTGGATAATTGTAATATGAATTTAAGCTGTAGAAACTGTGTTCATGATAAATAAATAAATAATAAATAAATAAATAAAACTATAACTGCCATTAGGGGTTGTGAGTGGACCAATGTTCCAATTGATTCCGCGATCAATTATTTCCCGTACGCAGTATACGAAATACGTTACAGTAATGATGAGATAAATGCCTTGGCTATCTTTCCATCAATATTTATTATGCAGATGAATCACAGTATTTACTGATCGTAAGCGTATAACGCATAATCCCAAATAAATCGGTCCGACTATTTATTTATCTATTAGCGTAACGTGAATTTAATGCGTTCAAAGCCGCGACCAGAAATTTCTAACATAATATTAATTTGTCCGTTTTTTGTAATAGCACCTACCATAGTACTATTTATGACATCGCCATTATGGTGACAATTGTTATTATAACAATATTAATAGTAATAAATAACTATTTCTTACACTTTACCAACTAGAAAGTCCAAAGATAACAGATAAACTTAATATTCTATGGATATTTAAATGTTTTTGATAGAAATATATATTAATAACCTTGACTAAAATACAAAGGATTATATTCATCACACAAACATCTGCCCCCATTGGGACTAGAACCTGGTGGGGGTATCGGGACTCGAACCTGACCACAAAGATGGCGACACTTCGAAACCAGTATACTCGTGGTCAATAACAGGTAAGATAGCCAATTTCGTTGTTGCTGGAGACGTTACGTGAAATAAAGACTTGGTTTACTATTATGGGGGTCGGCTGCTAGTATAGAAAGTATGTTTGTTCTTCAAAAAAGAGCAGTCCGCGCTATTTATAATTTACGAGCAAGGGATTCTCTTAGATATAATGACTTTGGTGGGTCAGTATATTTATGAAGGCGTGCGCAGCTCGAATTACGGATCTGCGCGCGCCAGCGGGCCGTCGGTGCCGTACTCCCGCACATCGAAGCTTGGCTCCACGGGAAGGAGGAGGTCACCTACCGATTGACTCAGATACTCACCGGGCACGGCTACTTCGGTGAGTATCTGTGTCGAATAGGCAGGGAGGAATTTGCGATACCACTGCGCATCCGACCTCGACTCGGCCCAGCACACGCTGGCGGAGTACCCCGCGTGGGCTTCCGAACGCCGAGTCTTGGTCGCAAAGATCGGGCGAGATCTGTCTCCGCCGGCATTGATTGCGGCAATGCTGGCGGACGGGGGAGGTTGGAGGGCTCTAGCCTCCTTCTGTGAAGCAGTGATGCTCCAGAAGGAGGCCGCCGAGCGGGGTCGGGAGATGGCCGATCCCGCTCGAAGGAGGCGGCACCGGGCTCGATAGCACAGCTGCGGCGCCGCCGCGGGTCGCCGGCGGGCGCGAGTAAATCGCGCCCACGGATACGGCGACCCGGGAGGGACCACGCCCCTTCGTCGGTGGTGGAGATCGGGGAAAGTAATGTAGCCTTTCCCGAGGAGGGCTCCCCTGTATCGGCGGGGAAGCGGAGGCTGGGGAGTTTCCAAAAGTAGCTTGGTGTTCCCGGGGGCTCCCAACATGCCTGAGGAAAATTTTTATAAATGCCTAAATTTTTATAACAAGATTCCACATAGTGTAGCTGAATTGCCTCTTTGTAAGTTCAAGAAAAAGATGCTAATGAGTAAGGGCTATTACAAAGTTAATGATTATTTAAATGATGCCAATGCTTGGTGTTGATTTGAGGATGCATTCTAAAGTGTAAATATTTGTTTTCCCTTATAAATTGTAAACATATATGTACATTGTATGATAACGACATAATTAATTGTAAATGTTGTTATTACTTTTGATAAAGCTGATAAGTTTCTTAGTCTTCTTATCAGCTAAAAAATACGCCCTGAATGGGTGGTAGGAAAAAAAATTAGGACGATTCAAAAGAGCTTTCTATGTCATATTTGAATAAAGTTGATTTTGATTTTGATTTTGATTTTAGATGTCCCATGACCCATAAATAAATTGTAACTCTGATCTTGAGTTATTATTTTATTGTGATTAGTGCCTGGATTGTAAATATAAACTAATTTTTAGAGTATAACGCAGTTTTATTAATCACAAGACTCGGCGGAAGAGAGAGCATAGATATAACAAATCAATCATTTTTTTTCTTTTTACGCCACAGATTATCTAGACATTTTTACTTAACACCCTCTCCTAATTTTCAAAAATTAACAATTTATTATACTTGAAGATAACTAAAAAGATAACTAAACAATTTTTGAAAATTACACATCAGTAAATTTTACATATTTTCCTTTTTTTAACTACAATATTCAAACACAAATTTAACAATTTTTTTTAATTATCTAATCTTATACATTACTTATATTTTAATCCAAACTTGAACTCAAAAAAAAATGTTACTTGTATTATTTTTAAGTTTATAAAGAACATTATAATACCCGCTTACTTATTTAAACTAAACATGTTTTCTTTTTATCTAAAAAAAAATAATTACAAAATTAAATCAATTTTTTTAATTTGCAATTTTAAGTTACAGTTACATACAAAATACATTTTTTTTTTTTTTTATAGTGTAATAAGAATGAATAGTTTATTACAACATATTTTTAGCTTTACTTCTACATTTTAAATATAACAAACAATGAAACTCACAATCACAATTACAATTTTTTTACTAAGCAATTCTTATGTTTATTAAATTTAATTTTATCTAATGATTTCGTTAACAAATCTGCTGTTTGACAATCTGTAGGACAATACTGTATAGTAAATTCATTTTTAAGGTACAAATCATGAATATAGTGAAATCTGACATCTATATGCTTTGATCTTTTATTAAATACACCATTTTTAATTAAATGAATGGCACTTTGGTTGTCAATTCTGTATACAACATCGATTTTAGTGCTGAGGTCGAGAAGCAAGGATTTCAGGAACATAGTTTCTTTGCAGCATTCAGCAGCAGATATAAACTCAGCCTCCGTTGAGGATAAAGCAATAATAGGTTGCTTCCTGGAACACCAAGCTACTGGTCCCTCTCCCAACATGATCACGTATCCTGTTGTACTGCGTCTGGTCTCTTGATCACGGCATAATCTGCATCACAAAAGACTGACATTTTTAAATCAATGTTTTTCTTGTAATATAGACCCTCTCCTAAGGTTCCCTTTAAATATCTAAAGATCCTCTTCACAGCTATTACATCCTTGTATTCTGGATTTTCCATTTTCGACTAGCAATACTTACTGCATATGCTATGTCAGGGCGCGTTCTAGTTGATAAATAAAGTAGACTTCCTATCGCTTCTCTATAAGGATACTTAAGTTTTTCTTGTTCTTTAGAATGATTTTCATCTTGGCTTTGACACGGTGTTAGAACTGGTTTGCAATTTTCCATGTTATACTTTTGTAAAATAAATTTTGTATATGCTGTTTGAGTTAAATATATTCCTTCACTGTTTTCTTTTATTTCCATTCCTAAAAATGAACTTGGTTTTTCAGTAATTTTAACTTGAAATACGTCATTTAATTTTAACAAGAACTTTCTTATATCTTCTCTATTCTTCCCTATTATCAAACCGTCATCAACGTATATAGCCAATATTATAGAACAATCTTCGTTCTTGAGAATACATGGTTCATTACGTGTTTGAGTCAAACCACATTGTAACATTATACTTAAAAACTTCTCATTCCATCTTTTTGGTGATTGTTTTAATCCATACATTGATTTTATTAATTTGCATACTTTATTCTTCTCTTCTTTTACTCCTAATGGTATTTGCATGTAAATTTCTTCATTTTCTTGTAACTGTCCATAAAGAAATGCAGTCTTGATGTCAAATGTCATAATATTATAATTTTTAGCAGCAGCCAAAGCAAATAATGATTTTATAGCACTTTGAGATGCTACTGGACTGAATATTTCATCAAAGTCTGTTTCAGATTGCTCGTTACCACGTACTACCAATCTCGCTTTATGTGTTCCATCATCCTTAACACGAAACACCCATCTATTTGACAATATTCTATGACCATCGGCTTCACTTTTATTTACCAATTTCCACACTTTATTTTCTTTCATTGATTCCAACTCTTCATTTATTGCTTTCTTCCATTTTTCTTTTTCAGGTGTCAAAATTACTTCTTCATAGGTAAGTAGCCCATAGTCTTTATACTTCTCTGGTAGCTTAACCATTCTGCCGCTTCTAGTTCTACAATTATCTGTAAGTATATTTTCTGCCACATCTAATGTACTATTTTCACTGCAACTTTGTGTTAATTCTTCTCTTTCTGTTTCAGGTTCTTCACACTGGAGTTCAAAAGTATCTTCAGCATCAATCTCCAAGGACTCCTGAAGTTCTTCATCACTTTCCATACTGTAGTTAGAGTTTTCATCTACTGTAATGTCTTTTTTAGTACTAATCAATTTTTCACATTGAATATCTTGTGTTTTATTTTGAAATATTACATCACGCATAACTACAACTTTCCTTTTTACATAATCCCACAATCTATAACCGTTATTGGCATATCCGATCATTAAATATTTTCTACTTCTTGAATCAAGTTTTTGTAATGGCGTTAATACTTTGGAATAAGCATAACAACCAAATTCTTGTACATTTGATAGATTAGGCTTCCTTTGATTCCATAACTCGAAAGGAGTTTTATTATTTATACTTTCACTTGGTAATCTATTTATTAGATAAACACTGCAATACAAGGCTTCACCCCACATTTCCTTGTGCATATCTGCATTATAAAGTAAACATCTGACCTTTTCCATTATAGTTCGGTTAAGGCGCTCAGCCTTACCGTTATGTTGAGGTGTATATGGTACACTATAATCAAATCTAATTCCTTTTTGTTCACACCAAGACCTGAACGTGTTGCTGGTATATTCACCACCGTTATCACACCTAATCATTGAAACTTTATGATTCTTTTCTCTCTCTGCTTCTTCCACAAAACATTTTATATGGTACGGCACCTCATTTTTATTTTTTAGTGGGTAAACTTTTGTGTAATGACTATAATCATCCATAACTGTGAGAAAATAGTACTTGCCGTCCCATGTTGCCACCTCTAAAGGTCCACATACGTCTGTGTGTATAATTTCTAACAATCTATTGGCTCTCTTTCTCTCACTTTTAAATGGTAGTCTTGTCTGCTTTGCTTTAATACATATTTCACAACAATCGAGTAACTTTATTTCTTCCTCACTCATATTTTCTATTTTTATGCCATCTGCGACTGTTGTTATTATCTTCATAACATGTTTTCCAGGATGACCTAACTTTTTATGCCACATAGCAGCTGAACAATCTTTATTTTTATGAGTAAGCAACGACTCTTCATTCTCACTATTTAACAATTTTATTGTATATAACCCGGTTGATTCTTTGTTTCCTTTTATTACTGTTCCCTTGCTACAGACCTCAACACTATCACCTTTGAAGTACACAGAACCTCCATTATTAGTTATTGCTGAAACAGATAACAAATTACGTGTTAGATCTGGTACACACAGTATATCTTTTACAGTACAACTAGTTCCTATGAAATCGCCTTTACATTTTGCAATCATATTGTTATTTTGTTTAGCTATACCTATTTTAGTGCAATCACTTTGAATGTTTGTTAAAATATTTTCATTGTTTACCATGTGCACTGTGCACCCAGAATCAATAACAAATGTTTCCGATTTTAATTTTGCATCATGTAAAGATAAAAGTGCTACAGTATTTTTATTTTTTACAGTATTACTTGACTTATTTTTAAAGAAACAATTTTTATCTCTATGGTTACTTTTTTTACAAATCGAACAACAGTTTCTACAATCTCTTGCATAATGACCAGGTTTATTACATATAAAACAAACAAAAGAACTTTTAGTATTCTTAGTAAAGTTTTTAAATTGTTTACCGACTTTATTCACTGATGGTGCAGCTAGAGCGACTGGTACTGAAGTAACCTTCCTTCTATCTTCCTCGCTGATCAATCTAATCTGCAAGTTTTTCAATGTCCTATCTGTCAATGAAGTGGACTCCCATGCTGTAATGAAACTTTGATAGCTTTCATCAAGAGATGTCATTATTTTCGACTCGATCATTTTGTCATCAAATTTTATATCCAACTTCTTTAACCTGTACACTATATTTTCTAGTTTAGTGAAATTTTCTGACATTGTACAATCTTTTGTGAATTTGTAGTTGTAATATTCTTGCATCAAATGCATTTTATTCCGTTCTTCGTTTCCCTCAAACAAATCACATAATTTGTCAAACATTTCTTTTGCATTTTGGCAATTATAAAGCATTGGAATGTATTTTTTATTTATTGTTTGTAGGATAATGTTTTTTGTCATGGCGTCTTTGCGAGTTTTATCGCCATCATTTTTTTCATCAAAATTACCATTTATTATACTGGATAATCCTTTTGCATCAAACAATATAAGTAATTGAAATTTCCACATTTGAAATGACGCATTTTCGTCCAAAATCTCTATTTTGGACAATGATTCTTTGAATTCGTCGGCCATTATCCACGCGTCTTACACTTTTTTTGCTCAACACGCCTAACAATTTTTATGGCACTTTTACTAATTTTTATGGTTATCTTACCTACTTTTCTTATGGCAAAGCTCCTGGGCCCATAACCTCTGATCTTGAGTTATTATTTTATTGTGATTAGTGCCTGGATTGTAAATATAAACTAATTTTTAGAGTATAACGCAGTTTTATTAATCACAAGACTCGGCGGAAGAGAGAGCATAGATATAACAAATCAATCATTTTTTTCTTTTTACGCCACAGATTATCTAGACATTTTTACTTAACAGTACCGCACCTAAGAACAAACATCAAAACCTTATCCAACTAATTATAAAGTTAATTAATTAGACCACGAAAATTAAAGTGAACAAAGTGATAAAATATTGTATTCGTTAATTTTATTTAAGAAACCTACACAAAATTATAATGTTTATTTCAATGGCAAGTATTATCAAACGTCAAAATAATAAATAGAGAAAAACGTCAACTGTCAGCAGGTGACAGCAATTGGCGATAGTGTTGTCTGAAGGTGATTTCTGTCTGGTTTTAATATCGATAAAATTTCATTACTTAAAGTCAGCGTGTGTTTGAAAAAAAAAGAAAATGAATGTAAATGATAGGTAATGAGGGCGCTGGTTAAATAAAAGAATATTCGTCATCATAATTTTAGTTAATAGACACTCTTGGACATAAGCCTCCTCCAACGATCACGACACCGGTCGGTTCTGCGCTACTAACATCCAGCGCTTTCCTGCAATCTTCACCAAAACGTCTGCCCTCTTCCATTTGCTATCTTGGGAAGATTGCAATATATCTGCCTGACACTTACGGGCCTTTTCGCTTCAAGGACTGAGGAGACCTTTCCGTTCCAGTAGCCGTCACTCTAGCGAGCAATGTTGGACTGTCCATTGTCATATTTTCTCCAGTTCCAGCAGCTTCTTGGTCCATGGTGCCTGCATGTTATATGTTGCCAGGGATTATATGACACTATAAGTATTCCGAAATTATTATTTTTCTGAATCATACCTAAGTCCTTAAAAATGAACTTGACATTTTTAGTATTTTGCGCGTATTAGTTGCCTAGAAAATCACTCGTTAATGTAATTGCGTAGTTTAGCTTTAAGTGCGTATTGGTATAGATAAGGAAATTGGCCTAAAGGACTAGAATCCAGGCCAGTAAAGCATCTCAAAAAAAAAAGATAAGGAAAAATATAAACATATTCTTAAGATAAAATAGTAGAAAGCATGTTATTATTATTGGTGCTATATATATCATTTATGATTTCAAAAGAAAGGTTAAATTGTTAAGTGAGTTCCGAGAAAAATTGTTAATAATAATCTAAATTGTATGTGTTACACAATGTGTTAAGAAAATTGTGATTACTTCAAACACTTTCACAATTACTAGGTTTACAATTAGGCATTTTTTAAATATAAGGTAGTGTCCAGCCATAACAAGGCTATCTACGAACTTAAATAACATCTATTATAGATTTGGTCTAAACAGAAATTTATAATTAAGCCACATAACTACTTATAAGTGAATATATCAAATAAAGTGACATAGGTAAAGTTGCGGTCGAAAATCTAGTAAGCATGTAAGTTAACACCAACATCAAACATATTAGCTAATTAGGTTATAGTTTTTAATTTTATATCGATAATATTGTTATGATATTGCGCACAGCTCTAGCCGTGTGGGCGGCGAAGAATCGATCGTCAAACTTGTAAAAGCGGTGGTTCATGTTTGTGATGTCAACATATAAAATAAACCTGTAAACGATTGACAAAAATATATTTCTCAATGTACGTCAAGTGGTGATACGCAGACGTGCATTATATTAGTTATAAATAGTTCTAAATTTGTGAAAATGTCACTTTATTTGCAAGTCACGAAGGCTGTGTGTTTAGTTGTGATTTTACAGTTTTAATTTGAACCCTTACATCCGGTGATAATGTGTGTCAAACTTAGGGAATTAATAAGTTTCTATCGGAGGGAAAAGTGGTGATTTAATGCTTTGGAAACACTTGTATAAATTAAAGTGAAATGGCGTGTACCGAGTACATTTCCCGATTTTTCCACAACCACAACGTGATGGCGCCGTTCTCAAGGTTCTATCGGGCCATGGTGCTCAAAATGAACCAGCGTGAGTAGTTTTATCTATAATTTTGCAGTATGAAAGATTTCTTGAACCACTAAACAATTTTAAAAAAGACAGCCTAACCTTAAGTATACATTTTTATTTTAACATCACATGACTTCCAATAGTGTAATATATAAACAAGAGGTAGGTATAGTACTAGAACATCAATCTTCATCTGTTAAAATTCAAGCTATCGGTGTACTTTCATTTAGTCGTTCTTCACTCCGATTATATGTTTGCCTAGTGTAACACTATATTTATATTCCAAGCTTTCTGAATGTTGTGTTCCATTCACTAATAATTTTGTGTAATATTAAAAATACATATATGCAAACCTCTATGTAAAGCTATGTCAGTTTTTAAACATTTATACTCAGTATAGATATTCATCCTCTATAGTAAATATCATTGATAACTACACAATCCCCAAGCAATCCTAAGCCTTAGCAGTGCTTAAGTTCAGGTTGATCTAGCCTCGCTTCTCGTAAATTTCTCAAAGTGATCATCAGAGACTTACAACAGATGGTCATTATAAATAGAAAAAGCCTTAATTTAGATTTCTTATGTATGTATTTTTATACCAAGATTAGATGCATCAATTTATTGAAATTAGTTGGATACAGATAACTGAAATAGTTGAATATGTACAGTAAGTATTGCTTAAGACTTTAAAAAATCCTGTAAATATTTAAAATGTGGGATCATATAAAATATAACTGTCAAACAAATAAACATAAAATTAATATTCAACATGAATGAGAAACATGGTAAGAAATATACAATATCTGAATCAACATTTTGTTTTAGAAAAAGAGTAGAGCTTAATTTTATCATAAAAGACTTAAAAGATATGTCAATTTGTCATTTTTTTATTTATGATGTTTTTTTTTTCAATATATTGAAGTAAGCACATTAACTCGTCTCCCTAATTATAAACACTACATCTGTGTAGTTTAAGGTGGAGCATTCCTATTCTATAGAAGTATATACACTCTTGCATTTTTAAGTCTAGTTGTAGAATAAAGTGAAAAGAGGGTGGTAAGGAATTCTATTTCTTACTTCTTCTAACATTTCATATGGAATGGTGGAATCTCCAGAATTTAAGAATGGGGCTTAGTAATATATAAGTAATATATCCTTGTTATGTATATGTGATTAAAATATATATTTTTTTATCTTTTTTGTAAATTTGGCCAGTGAAATCAAATCAACTCTATCCATTATTTATCCATATGTAATTTCATTAAAAAAATGTATATCTAATAAAAAAAACTGAGTGTAGTGTTTGTGTAACAAAATAAAGAGAAAAATAACCTCAGAAACATAAAAAAAAAAACTGGCCAAGTGCGAGTAGGATTCGCGCACCCAGGATTCCGTACCACTACCATTCCATACCACTATACATCTAAATAAATGTTTTTCTTTATTTTTTATTATATTGGATTTGATTGAATGAAAGGTAAAATGCAGTTTACGATTTATAACGTATTGAAAAAAACGAATTATTAGATCTCATTCAAACCAGTTTTCGGTGAAAGTTTGCATGGTAATGTACATACTATATCATTATTACATTTATCGTTCCCTTAGAAGTTACGGGATGGAGTACACATATTTTGCCACTTTGGAAGCATCTCTCGCACAATCTATTCAGTTTAGAAAAATGTATATTAGAAACCTCAATATCATTTTTGAAGACCTATCCATAGATACCCCACATATATGGGTTTGATGAAAAAAATTGAGTTTCAGTTCTAAGTATGGGGAACCCAAAATTTTGTTTTTTTTTATGAAAATCTTAATGCGGTTCACCAAATACATCCACTTACCAAGTTTCAACAGTATAGCTCTTATAGTTACGGAAAAGAGTGGCTGTGACATACGGACGGACAGACGGACGGACTTGACGAATCCATAAGGGATCTGTTTTTTGCCATTCGGCAACGGAACCCTAATAATAAAGGTAGAACCGATTAGTCATGATTTTTAAATAACAAATACTCCACATAAATATGTACCAATGAACAGGTTATATTGTCTACTTTTCACATTTCATTATATATGTCATGGCAAAAGTAAACAAGTAAAAATTTGTGTAACCTCTAACCTTGAATTTTCATTGAAGGCCACCTGAGGGCCAGTTGTTATAGCAGTGTTTGTAATCAATGCATAATTTATTTACATTTGTATGTCCTAGCTGTCTGTTGTGGTATTAATGTAGTGGTATAATATGAGACATACAATATGTTTGTAATCATAAAACTATCTATAAAACTATAAAGGAATCTGTATCAAGTAAAGTAAAAGTATCAAGTAGTAAAACTCTATATTCCATACCAAAAACAAGAATAGAGAAAAAAAAAAACAAACAAAAACTTGTAATAGAGGATGGCTACAGTAACTGGACAGGACAATAGGCTATAACTATTTTAAGTCAAGGAATCATTGACAGGATGACAGTAAGTGAATACAGACTTGATTCATAAAGGACTCCAGTGTTCGGACTTTATAAACTTTATATTTTCATTTGGACTTTATAAGCTATCGAAAATAGTCAATCAACAAATTCTCCTAAAGGCTTATATCCTGGACATGTAGTTGCCACTCTGCGACATTTTTGGGACAATTCGTAATATAGAAATATTATTTTTGGTGCACATAAAAAGCGTATAAGAACTATTTGTCAACTAAAATTAAAAGAAAGCTGCCTACCCTACTTCAACCTTTCCGAGCCTCTATATCTAAGAAGGTTAAATTTTGTTAAAAACAACATACATCTAATTGAAGTAGTTGATTCCACACAGGACCTTTCGCCTTCGTCCCGGGAAACCACATATTCACACACGAATGTGTAAAACTGCTATGCTAAAGAAAAGTGCTTATGGCTCCGCGACTGTAAATAAACTGCTAGCCAACATAAGAAATATTTACTAAAGTAATTAAACATGCATTGAGTAAATTATTTATTAACAAATGATGTTACCGTAATAATTATTACTTCCATGACAACTTGATATTTTCGTTATTTATTTCTATTCAATGTATAATTTGATCTATTATTTAATTAGTAACAATATTATGTAATTGTTATTAACTATTATAATTTAGTCATTGTTTAAAAAATGTATCTTTATCTCCAAGCATGTATACGTCACCAGGTGAAACAGAAATCATAACTAATAAACGTCTCCCTCTGGAACTATTGTTGTGAACAATATCAAACACCTTCTAGAAATAACGGTTTATTTGTTTAAAGTAATGGAATACTAGCATGACTTTTAGGACTTGCACACACTCGACTGAGTACTGTCGCCTAGCAAGTCATATCTAATCATTACACCTTTTAAAGTCAAATGTGCAACTGTGTTCCGCCACGTACCACACGGCCACGGCCACGAACCCATGTTTCGTCCATAGTAACAAAACAATTAAAAAAATCATCTGCATCAACTTCAAATAACTCCAAACAGTCGCGTGAAATAGTCAATCGTGTCCTTTTTTGTTCGACTGAAAGCAGTCGCGGAACCCACCTCGCAGACACTTTGTGGAAACCCAACTCGTTGACAATGATGTTCTGAGTTCGTTCATAAGAGATGCCTATAAACTCGGCTATCTCTCTAATTTTTAATCTGCGGTCTCCCATTATTAAATCAAGTACTTTTTTAATATTTTCGTCAGTAGTTGACGTCGAAGGCCTTCCAGAGCGGGGTTCATCTTTCACACTCAGAGAGAGTGTACGCTTAAATTCTGCTATCCATTTTTTGACGGATGAATATGACAGAGCACAATCGCCTAATGTACTGACCATGTCATCATGGATGGCTTTTGATGATAGCCCCTTCTTATGGAGGTACTTAATGACGGCACGCTGCTCGATTTGCTCCATTCGCGGAAATTATGTCCGATTACTTTGTTAATCTATACTAATATATAAAGCTGAAGAGTTTGTTTGTTTGTTTGTTTGAACGCGCTAATCTCCGAAACTACTGGTGCGATTTGAATAATTCTTTTTTTGTTGGATAGTCCATTTATCGAGGAAGGCTATAGGCTAAATAACATTACGCTATGACCAATAGGAGCAAAGACAGAGCGGTAAATGTGTAAAAAACGGGGAAAATTATTCATTTTTGAAGGCTTTCTTTGCGTGCGCTGCGAAAACGGTTCAAGATACACAAAAAATATGTATGAAAGAATTATTCCTCTATACATGATCTAAAAAAAAGTCCGCGACGGCATATGTCTATCTTTTAAGGTTTAGTCACAATGACCGTTTTTATGGTACCAAATTTGGATATGTCGCGTTGTCAAGATCGGGTAACAGCTGAGGTGCGCAAAATAACTATTCCACGCGGACGAAGTCGCGGGCACAGCTAGTAAATTTATAAAATCACAACTAATTATCGCACACGTTTCGAACTTCACACAATGAACTAGTCTGAATTGAACTAAATAATGTGGGTAGATTTGATTTTTAGAATTGAATGGATCTGTGTTAGGCCGAGTACTTTTCAATCCACCCTCGTATAACTGATGTGATCGTGATGCCTCTCGTACCGCAGGCTTCTCCTCCATAGTTTTCAATGATTGCTGACCAACCAACCTTGACCAACAGGAAGGCCGTAAATCTATATACCACTATTGAAGAAAATACGAATTAAAAATTTTGTGCATGTTACGTATTTTTTATTTTGTCAAGCATTATATATCCTAGCAACCAAAAACAACAAAAAAGAGTATTTAGAATCTTCCGTGTCAAAGGAAAAAACAAAAATTATTTTTAGAATAATTGAGTTGCAACGTTTTACAATTATTTTTCCGACTAAAGACGAAATCTTTGGTCAATTGTTAATACTCATTTTTGTTGTTTTTAGTTGCTAGGATATATAATGTTTGACAAAATAAAAGTTTTGTGCATATTACATATTTTTTATTTTGTCAAACATATATCCTAGCAACCAAATCACCAAAAATGAATATTAACAACTATAGTGATATAAAAAAAACTACTTACTCTGCCACAGAAGTCGGAGAGCAGAATTAGCACGAGGTAATTACGGGTATACATATATGCATATAGTATAATATCTTACAGTTAGTTACCTTAATGGAACCTGGCAAATTTTTCTGTTCTTTTTTGTTAAGTATTAAATTCCAGTAAATTGAAGCGCGACTTACTACATAACTTAACGGGATATTATTAAGCCGTTTAGATAGTGTTATCAGATAACGCCACTTGAGACATCCGGAAGAACTCTCATAGCTAGAGATCGGATAATCGGATGCATATTTACCTAAAGTTAGTTTAAGACAAAGTATGGAAACGGCTTTTTATTGTTCTGTTAAATAAAAATCCCGGGATTGCGGAATTGGATAGTCGGATGTTTTTTTATTTACCTAATTTAGTTTTTGACAAAGTATGGAACTGTCTTTTTATTTTATTTCCATAAATAAAAATCCCGGAATTCCGGTACTGTAGAACATGTTGCATAAATAAAGTTGTATAAATGAACCCGGAGTCTCGGTCTTTTGAAAATAAATACCACGTGCTAATTTAGTAATTTTCAAACAATATCACTACGTTAAATTTGCAGTCCCGTATTTTCCCGGGATTTTTATTTAACAAAATGTATTTTAAAAAGCCGCTTCCATAATTTGTGAGCCAAAAATTAACTTTAGGTAAATATGCATCCGATTATCCGATCTCTACTCATAGCGTATAATGTTCTATAGTAACTTTTAAAGTACCGAAAGAAATTTATAAGGCCAATTAAGGCCAGTTGGTAGGGACCAGGGCCAGATCTAGACAAACATGCTTGGATCAAATAGGTGGTATACTGAAAGAAGTCGAGGAAGCTAGGGTTTAAGCTATGTTTGCATCGCAATAAGTGGGAAACTGTGACTTGTGCCTACTCCTATGGGAAAAAGTCCAGGTGATGGGTGCTTCAATCTTAGGCCTTATGCACGGTTACCATCAGATGAAAGAAGAAATCATAAATATAGTTTTAGATCGAAGGTTCGAGAATAGGGGTCATCCATAAATTACGTCACACGAATTTCGTGTTTTTTTGCCCCTCCCCCCGTCCTTGTCACAGCCAGTCACATTTGTGAGACTCCCCCCCCCTAGTGTGACGTCACAAATTTTGAAATTATAGAATGTTAAAAGCGGTTTCGAAATCAGTTTTATTTTCATTTTAATAAAATTAACATCAAATCAATTAACAAAACAAAAAACGATTACTTATATTAAATAAGTATATGGTCATTTAATGATTTTCATATTATATTTTTCAAAATCATCGATTATAATTAGAAAAATAGTACGTTTCGGGGGTAGGTACCCCTATTAATAGATAGAAGAAGATACTATTCCTTTATTTATTTATGAGAGTATACAGACTTTACAATAAAAGTTAATATTTACAGCACTTTTCATACTAATAGTAATAATTTAGAGTTTGTGTTTTAACAGTTAGCTTATTTGATTTAATAGATTTTGTAATGTGACGTCACGAAACTTAAGATCCCTCCCATCCCCTTGTCACACAATGTCACACTTCGTCAACCCCCTCCCTCCCCCTAACCGTGTGACGTAATTTATGGATGGCCCCATATAATCTTTATGTCTGCTATTCAAGGAGAGATAGTAGGGAGTGGTTTGTTCTTGTGGAGTGTTTAATTGTTTGTTTTGTATTCCGAGGTTCCATTGTTGTATCAAAATGGGTTTGTGACATCATCGGTATTGACGAGTGAAGCATCATTAGTCGGAATGAATCACGCGATATAATTGATATGTGATCAGTTTATTACACGCTTCGATAAATTCGGTGATCGAAATGATTCCACCTGTTGCACCTTGTTCGATAAAATGCGTGCTCCTTTGTTACACAGAAGTGACAGAAGCAGTGTTTGCAATTCCAACATTCTAACTCAAAATATTACATACAATAAAAATAGATATATAAAGTGCAGAATACACATAAATATATAGTAAAACAATGATAAAAAAACATACATTTAAGCACAATATATACGTATATGTATGTATATATATATATGCTGCAGAAAACAAAAGCCAAGGCTCGGCTAAATATTTACCTAAACAATAAATCACCGATTTTCAGCCATTTTCTTTTTGAGTGAGTAGAGCTTTACAAATATAAAAAAAAAAACACTAATGCGTGAATTTTAAACTATCTTTAAAGATTCTATTGTATTAAAATGAAAAAAAAAACGAACTTTATATAATGGTAAAATCATCAGCTTCATATTCTAAGTGAGTCATCGAAAAACCAACACATTATAAATAAATCGATTAATGAAAACGTGACAAAAACTAAATGATAACCGACCACTAATAATAAGCAAACCAATAATTATAAAAATATGTATATGTATTGTCTTATATATATACTTATAAAGTGTGTATATATTGACGACCTCCATAGTCGAGTGAATAGTACACCGGTTTCAAGGTGTCGCCATCTCTGAGGTCCCGGGTTCGAATCCCGGTGGGGGCAGATGTTTGTGTGATGAATGCGAGCAATTGTACCTTAGTCATGGTTGTTGATATATATTTCTATAAAAAGTATTTATATATGTATTAATATGTATGTCTATCCGTTACCCTAGATCCCATAGCACAAGCCTTACAGAGCTTAGTTTGGGCTAGGCTTATTGGTGTAAGTGTAACATATATATATACATTTTTAAAGGGTGTCTGTGTGTGGCGATGTGTATGTGACTTATATACAACTAGCTTTCCGCCGCGGCTTCGCCCGCGTTATATTCGAATTTCCCACAGGAAGGATATGTTTTAACAATACTGCCATACAACCTTTCACCCCCTCCTTTCAACCTTTTACAACCCTTTTCTGCTTTAAAAGGTAGCCTCTGTCCTTTCTCAGCCTCTAGACTATCTGTGTACCAAATTTCATTTAAATCGGTTCAGTAGTTTTAACAATATTTCCATACAACCAATAATCCCTCCTTTCAACCTTTTACAACCCTTTACAACCTTTTTTGCATGAAAAAGTAGCCTATGTCCTTTCTCAGGCTCCAGACTATCTGTGTACCAAATTTCATTTAAATCGGTTCAGTAGTTTTGGTGTGAAAGCGGAACAGACAGACAGACAGACAGAGTTACTTCGCATTTATAATATTAGTATGTATGTATGTATAGTATGCACAAAACAATGAGCTTTTCCACAAATACTATTTTCACAGTACTTTTGATTAAAATTTCACCGTCTTCAATTTTCACAGATGACACTCCAGTTTTATTTATTTGAGTTCATTAAAATGACGATAACTTTTTTTAATGAACCGATTTTGATGAAACAAGTTTAGATATTATTCTGAGTTAAAACAAAGCAAATAGTGAAAGTTTCAAGCAAATCGGTTCAGTACTTTCGGAGATAAACGTGAACATACATACAGACAGACAGACAAAAAATTCCAAAAAATTTTTTTGCTTTCTAATAATCTATTTAAGTGCCCCTCTATCCATTTCAGTCAAAATACTAAATGTACAGACAAAAATTTTTTACTGTCTTATTATATGTATAGATTTGCTAGAGTACAATTGTGACATATCACATGTAAAACTTCATGTGACATTCTTCATAATATTACATTTAGTAACAATTAATAAACATCTAAAGCCAAATATAAATAAGGTAATAATTAATAATATTTCTTTTATTTTACATGAAGATAGGATTGTGCAATTTGATTATAATTAGGTATTTAATGGAAGGCAATTTAATGAATATTTCTAGTCCACGTTGCGCCTGCCGACGAGGTCGTGGCAGCATTCGCTAAAGTTCCCATGACCTTGTACAGCAGCGTCGTCTCTCCCCAGCGTGCCTTCTGACGAAGAGGACATGGTCGTTTCAAGTATGTGAGGGACGTTGGTGTATACTGCGACTTTTGGCTGGCACCAGACCCCAATGATCGTGGAGAGCCCCACATAATATCGAGTCTACTTCGAGGCGCGAGGCAAAGAATGATAAATGTTGAGTGTTTCTATCGAACTGACCTACCGACTAAACTCAGCCTGTGCCTAAGTTCTAAGAACCATATAGGCAAATCGTGAGGGCGATCGCCCCTTAGGAGAGAGGCGTTGCAGCGCAGACTAATAAAAGGGGCCCAAAAGCGCTTGAAGAGGCGCGGGAAGCCAAAGTGGCGCCGACCTGTCATGAGGGAACCTTTTTTTTTTTTTGTTCCCCTGAGGAAAATGCATTAAATTGCATACCCCGGCTGTGGCGAGCCGGCGGTTATGTGGGGCTCTCCTCCTCATAAGGGGGAGGCCTACCCACTAAAAACCTCAGGGATGGCCTTCCTCAGGCATGTAGGGAGCCCCCGGGAACACCAAGCTACCTCCGGGAACCCCCAGCCTCCGCTCCCCTGCCTAGAGGGGAGCCCTCCTCGGGGAGGCCACACCACCTCCCCCGGTCTCCTCCACCGACGACGCCCCCCGGCCACGGAAGGGGCGTGGTCCATCCCGGGTCGCCGTAGCAGTCGCGACTTCCTCGCGCCCGCCGGCGACCCGTCATGAGGGAACCTAGTCATGGCAATGCTGAAGGCTGCCGAACTAAGGGATCATGGAGGGTTCTATCAAGCGTTATCTAAATAGCTAGCTTAATAATGATTCATGTTGTTTGAACGTTTCTCTGCAACTTTTCCCCTCTGGATCCCCTCCAGAGGGGAAAAAATAGCTGAGAGGCTGAGAATTGTCATAGATATCATCACAACCAAGTGCCATGGTGATTATGTCGGACTTCAAACCGATGGAGGTGGCTCGACAGGATTCACCTACCGACTAAACTCTGAGCTTGACGTGATAAGGAAGACCGCACCCTCAGAAGAAGGCTCGGTCAGCGCTGCCCCATAAAAACGAGCATATGCTTTAGTAGAGGCAGGTTGGGTGTATATATTTGCAGAGAAAGCACCAATTAAATTTAATTTTTTGTGTTCGTTTCGTAATTGCAAACAGCATTTGCGTCAGAAAATGGAGAAGACGAAAATGTCAGCTAGAAATATATGCAATGATCGAAGTTGCATCAAAAAGTGTGGGGAACTAGATAATTCGTTCTGTAATATGATAAAATGACGTCATAATTTAATTAACTAACGCTCTAACTGATAGAAACAAATATTCCAACGTTCAGTAGCCCTAGACAAAAAGCACGCGCGTCTTTTCTATTCTATTTCTACTATTATAATAGACTAAGCGTTTTCTATCGAAAAATGCTAGACAAAGTGTATCTACTGATAGAATGGCTGTGTCTACCGTGACAGTAGAAAATAGAATAGAAATAGAAAATAATTTACCGTGTTTCGCCTTAATTCCCTTTGCTTAAAGAGAAAAAATGCCATTAGGAGGAACTTCAAAACATTTCAAACGTGCGTACTTCACAATTATTTACCTACATTAATTAGGACGAAATTGAAAATCGTTGCGTATACATTTATTTAGAGGTAAGTATGAGATTTACAATTAATCATTACAAAAGCGAGTGTCAGTATTGAATTCAAATTAGCTTTGTTTACTTACGGTTGTTTCAAAATGACATAATATTAATATTTATACAATCACGATTATATAAAAAGTTTATCAAATTAAAGATCCATACTATTATTATATAATTGCAAAAGTAACTCTTGTCTGTCTGCATTTTTAGGAAAATTTGGCAAAAACACACTATTTTAAAACAACAAACAAACAATCTATAAGCAATCTATTGGGTATGAGCAATCGCTTTGTTGAGTAGAAATAGAATAGAACCGTATCTATTTTTTACGTCACAAACTACATTTTGTCTATGAATTTGTATAGAACTCTTCTACTGTCAAAATAGAACACAGACGAGCGATAGAATAGAAGCACAGTTAGCATCTTGTCTGCGAGTTTTCTATCAGCGTCATCAAGTCACGTGACGTATCTACTGGAAATGTCAGTTCCATACATTTTTTATGTTATCTATTATAGAAAACGCAAATAGAAAGGCATTTTGTCTAGGGGGGCTGGTTACAAGAAAGTAGAGAATCTTTTGGCGAACTGTGTCTTATGGGTGTTCATTAATTGGTACACGTTTAAAATATTCTAATGAAAAATAACACAGAATCAAGGTGAACGATTTCTTGAATAAGAATTAAATTTTATGACATATATAATTTAATGGCTCCGTTATATAAATTAATTTATTGTTTTTGTACTAGACGTATGAATATCAGATATGTTTACTGTGATATGACATTTATGATTCTGTATTAAATAATTTTATTATTCTTGTACCTACAGCTACCTACACACACATTACATATGTTTAATTGTGGTCTGACATTTATCTAATCTTGTAATGACGGCATGTTTTAAAAGTACTATAATTTCTTTTGATATATAATTAAATTATGATATTGAAAAGAGGAGAAAAAAATAGACAGATTTTCTTACTTGTTCTTAAGAAAGATCTCCCAATTTTCCAACGTTTTTCACCGTGGGAGAGCCATGCTTCGGCACGAATTGGGCCGGCTCGACCGGAGTGATACCACGGCCTCACAGAAAACCGGCGTAAAATAGCGCTTGCGCTGTGTTTCGCCGAGTGAGTGAGGGTACCGGAGGCCCATCCCCCCCCCCTTCCTCCCTTATTCCCTTTTAAAAGGCCGGCAACGCATCTGTAACTCCTGTGGTGTTGCGGGTGTCCATGGGCAACGGTTATCGCTTACCATCAGGTGGTCCGTTTGCTCGTTTGCTGCCCTATCCTATAAAAAAAAAATAAAAAAAAAAACGTACGAGGAAAAAAAACGTATTCGCGTATGAGCTCTTTCTGTCCTTAAATGATATATACGCGGTTAAAGTAGACATTACTGTGTTCTTACAGTCCTATGTTGAATAAACATTATTTTGATTATGATTTGTTTATTGTCAATGATAGTATCTAACCTGCGTGGGTGACAAAATTAAAACTATCTATAAATGCGGCATTGACCTGCCCTTGTCAAAATGACCCGCGAACGAATAATCGCTGGGAAGTGACGCACACGCACCGCGATGCGGCGACACCGCATTTGCTCATGTCCTTATCGTGTTTCCAAATGGAGCGCTTGGCGAGATTAACTTGTTTCCTATTATCTACCTGCTTGCTTGTTAGGCTGTCAAGGTTTTGTGTTTTATGGTTCAGTTCAAGTTCTGTTACTTAGTCGCTATTTACTTGGACCAGCGTCTTTCTTGGTACTCACATCTCGAATATGTTATTATGAGAATTAGAAAACTAATTTGGATTTTTAAATCATTGCGAGATGTGTTACCAAGACCGGATGGCTCCTTGAAACACCAAAGGGATGTACTGAAGGAAGTGTATGTTTCTCTGGCGCAGTCCATAATGATTTATTGTATCCCCATCTGGGGAGGTGCAGCGAAAACGCGTTTTCTGGAAGTTGAACGTGCCCAGAGAAGTTTAATTAAAGTGATGTACTTTAAGAAATTGCGATTTTCCACTCAGCTTCTATATGAGATGAGCAAGCTTTTATCTGTTAGGAAATTGTACATCACTCATACTGTAATAAAAAAACACAAAGAGTTACCATATGATTCTAGGGCTTTGAATAGACGAAGAAAACACGTTGTTGCTAACATTCCCAGATCCTATTCTGTATTTGCTAGAAGACAATTTAATGCTCGTTCAGCAGTCTTATACAATAATCTTAACAAAGATCTAAATATATATGGCAAAGTTCATAAAGAGTGCAGGAAAATAGTACAGAAGTGGATAGAATCTAAAGACTACCTAGAGGTCGAGAGATTGTTAGTTTAGACAAGCGATTGATAATTATTATTGACAAATGTGTGTTATGTTTGGTTATGCGACGTTTATTTTTAATTTGTTTTTATTTTTTTTTTATTTTTAATTTAATTTTACGTTGTGAAATATATTAAGAGTGTAATTATGAAGAGCGGAGTCTCCTAACACAGGTC
>CM071637.1:2385060-2456040 GCA_036419045.1 Scirpophaga incertulas
GCAATTGCTTTTCATAATAAATTGATATTTTAGAGTTCAGTAATATCAATAAACGTTGCCGTTTTCTAGTGGGCCTAAAAAAAATATCTCCTTTATAGATATATTCTTTAAGACAAAGGGTAAGGCGCACTAGCGACGCGACGCCAGTTGCTGAGATTCTGATACTCCACAATTATTTAAAATAGCTCTGGTTTAGTAGCATGCAATTGGCGTCGCTAAGTGCGCCTTACTCTTCGCCTTAAATAGGCCAATAGGTAGAAATAAAAAAACTATTAAATTCAATACAGATATTTTTTTTATTTCTTAAAATCAGATATTTGGTTCCTTTGTGTTGCCATAGTTATCATATTTATCATTAGTTATTATACCAATAATATATAACTCCAAGGCGCTAAATCAACTAGCTTTTAATGAGATCAATATTATAAAAAGTTATGAGATCGATTTTTATTAAGAAAACAAAACTTAGATCTTCGTAATATTTTAAATTCGAACTAAGCAACTAAACTAGTACTGCGTAACACATACAGTGTTAATGTTATATTAAAATCACAATGGCAATACCAACACAAGCGTTATCTATAACGTGTCACATTAAACTAAAAGAAAACAAAAGAAAAACCCGCCGCGCAATGCAAGTCGAAACATGTTTCAACTGAAGATCGCGCGCACGGATACAGGGCAAAAGCTATTACCCTTAAACTTCTATAGACCCAATCTATATAAGTCTTAAATAAAAGTGTCAAAATTAAACAAACTCTATTTTTCCTGACACAGTTTCATAGAACATAGAACGTGATTCCCATCTCTATATATATCGAAGTAAATAAATATTAGTTTTTGTTTTGTATGCTAATGAGCAACGAGGGAGCGTCAGTGGCGCTGTGGTCTCGGTACTACTCGGTATATTTATATGATGATCCTACGGTAAAGGAAAACATCCTGAGTCTACCTGCATACACCTGCGAAGAAATTCAAAGGTGTATGCTATCAACCAATCCGCACTGGGCCAGAGTAGTTAACTAAGTCCTAATCATCATGACATGGTATACCACGTATGCACATGGTATACTATGCCATGGTATACCATAAGGGGCACAACCCAAGCATATCCACTAAACCACCTTGATGTCCTATTTGTCTCATCTATGTCGGTCATGGAGGACGGGTGTCATAGCGTACCTAGAGAGTTGAGCGGCAGAAGGCGGGTCCTTCTGCCGCTCAACTCTCCGCTGTCCCCTTCTGCGACATTACATTCACACAGAAGGCGGCAACTGCCTCCCATTCTCTCTCACCAGTCAGCATCGTATTTACAATCAGTGGCAGCGACAGGTCATCACAGCTCAACACCACCGCACTTAAATTGCGACGCTGCGACTGCCAAACGGAGCACTCCAGTAAAGTGTGCTAGGCTGTGTCGTCGGGGGCGCCGCACTGATGACATTGCGGCGTTTCTTATGAGGGGCACGACCCTAGCCTATAGGCTGATCGCTTACTGGTCCCAAGTCTATTCAGTGAAGCAGACACGAGCTTTAACAACTTCTATTTTTGAGGTAACCAATATATCACCGACTGTGTTTGTTTACTGATCCATCAACCCTTTGGCAGACGAGGACGAGGCGACTACGTCGGGCGTGACGGACGGCGCGGCGGGCGATCAGCAGAACCGCATCATCTTCATCAACCGTCCTCAGCCGCAGAAGTTCGTCTCTAACAGCATCTCCACCGCTAAGTACAGGTACTTGTATACATACTATACTGGTCGAGTGATCGACTACTGAAAGAAAGAAAGAAAACATTCATTTAATTCACATATATACTCGTATGTAGGTTAATAATAATGGCTAGTCCTACTAATATATAACCTACTGAATGGATATTTTTATTCCACGGGGGATGATAGAATCCTCATAAGGGGTACGCTATTATTGTAGTCGTCTTAATAACACCTTGAAGCTCGGACGCCCTTACACCGGATACCACCCGCGCGCGGTCTACGGCGGGTGGTTATGTTGGACTCTAGCAGAAGGCTAGCCTACCAATTAAACACGACCTACAACTTTTGATCAGGCAGAAGGCTTGGGAGCTTATCAGCTTTGAACTAAAACGCTTCAGAATCAAGACGGCGGTAACTACCTAGAAATCGAAGACTTCAACTTGACTCGGCGTATTCTCGACCTGTTTGGCTTTATAAACAGGCTCAAAGTTACCCAAATGACTATGAATAGTTCTGTGCTCAGAGTTTGCCTGCATGATTTAATTAGAAAGTATACGAGAACGTGCAGAACCAGAGTCACCGCCAAAGCGCAAAGAATTGCGAACGTCAAGGTTGTTAAGGTTCATGCTCGTAGAGCTGATGGCCGTTGAAACAAAAAGGTCGTTGAGCTACAGCTATTTATCGGGAAATGTAGCGTCGATAGGCCTCCCAGAAGGTGGATTGGTGATCTATTAGAGACCGTGGAAAGGTTCTGTATATTAGTAACACAGAGAGCAAGTGAAGGAGGTGTGTAGAGGGGAGGGGAAGAAAACCTCTTGGTTGAAAAACCCGTTATAACACGAATATTACATAAAAGTCGAGATTTTTACTGGAAGGAGATAATTAATACCAGGAGCGTGAATATAAAGATAGGCAGTGAAATGACTTAGGTAGGAGAAGGCGGGCACACGCAAGAGCGATGCTCGCCTAATGACCCTACCGCGAGGCTGCGTGCGCGTTTGGCTACCGCGCACGCCGTGGTGATGTCTCTCCGTCTGGGGGACTGTCCAAGGGTTCTCGGACAGTCTCTCCCTTGGCGTTTGCTCGATCAGACCTAGGTCGAGCCGGCCCCAGAGCACATGGCGGTAGAATCGCAAAAGCGCACCCCGCCATGTGCCCCGAATGGGCCTAGAGAACTCAGGGGGGTTTTAGTGGGTAGTCCGGTCCTGTTGACCGGAGAGCCCCACACACGGCCGCGCCTAGCCAGCGCGGTGTCAAGGTGCAAAAGGTGCATTTCCCCTCTTAAAAAAAAGGCAGTGAAATGACTGGATATTGTAACTTTGGGTATGTCACATATTGGCAACGTACACTCCGGTTTTTAGAGGTTGTAGATTTCCTGTAAATGTTACAGGAACCACACGTACTATGGTGAATGTGACTACTTACTTAGGCGGGCAGTTTGTTTGTTTGTATTATAAAGGTATCTCAAATAACTCCTAATGGTCCGTGACAAATAATAGTAGAATTTTAATTGCGTTATTATCACATTAATCCTTACTTGCTCCTTTAATTGGCGCTGATGAGAATGGAGATGACAGCTCTGCAAAAGCGCACATAATTTTAAAATTAACACCTATCTTCTGACAATGATCTGGCGGCGCGCCAAGTCCAGCGAGCGCAACGTCTGTGCCTGCGAGTATTTCTATGTAAACAATTGCATTTATTGTCTTTTGTTACCGGTTTTTGTTCTCTACTCCAGCCTCCAATAAGATGGTTCTACGTTAATTTCATTTCAGACTAGTAATAATTCTATTTAGATACTAACTGGTGCCCGCGACTTTGCCTACGCAGGGCACTTATCGTTATATATTTGTAGCCTTTTTTTTGTTCCTTTTTTTTTAAATTCCTTTGGAACCGCACTGTTAGGCTCCAGTATGGGCATGAACTCCCTGTCGATGGCGAGCGGTGCGATGATAGAAAGTGGCCGTGGGCATCATGTCAAACAATTCTTTAGAACACAACCCTATTATACAGGCGGTAGAACACATAATAAGGCAATGTCTCTCCTAAGACTTAGAGGCTCGATACCGCCTATGAGTACGGGCGGGCTTTTATAACGGAGATTTAAACGGAAGTTCACAACCGACGGCTGAGACGCGAATCGCTGGACAGATTGTTAGGTGCAAAAGCGGCCAAATTACTTTTTATAAAATATAACTTGCCACTACTAAAGGAGATGGCTAAGTACAGTATGGGCAATTGCCCTTGCAATGTATAAATACTGGATGTAGTTGCATCTAATGCTGGGTACCTGAAAGTTAATATGTGATATAAAAAAAGTTCCATGAACTTTTCATATTATTACAATCTTGAAAAACATATGATAGAAACTCCTACGATATTATGGTCACAAAACTACAACTAGAGAATTTGCTATGAACTTTAGGTAGGCATTTTACTACAGATAAAATAACTGGGTAATATATTACTATTTTAGTGAATGATTTGAAGTAGGCACAATACACAATAATACCGTTTAGAAAAGCAGGGTCAGTATTAAAATCAAAAATCAAGTGATATCGCAACGAACAATCAAACAAACAAAAGTCGTAAAACATCTGACATTGAAAGAAAGAAAGAAAAGAAAGGAAATTGATATTATCGTGTGAATAAAATACTTATTTGTTGTTAATTGTTTACGACGATTAACATTAATTAAACATTTCTGTACAGAAAATATTCTTCTCTATTATTTAATGATTTTTATTTGATAAAACAAAAAGTTTAATCCGCTATGTCCGTATATATCGATTATTTTGTATATTGACCGAAAGTACAATAATCGATTATATTGTTTAAATGTCAACACTATTCAAGTTCGGAAAATAGGAAAACAAGTTTAAAACTTTTTATTTAATTATTTTTTCACGAAAGTTCTAGGAAAATAATAATCATGTAACAACTCATTAATGAATATATAAAAATTACGAGGCAGTGTGATATATTTATACATGTTAAGGGCAGTCGTTTAGCCATCTCCTTTTGAATATTAATAAAATGTTCAGTAGCAAAGTTGCAATATTGTTTTCTATATAGTAGATTTCTAATATTTCTATTTCTAATCTGGATTTAGTGTATTTGATACTTAATAAAGAATTATATTTGTAAATTTGTTTTTTTCTTATATTATTTACACTTCCGTTTCTGGATCCGCTAAGGCACTTCCGTTGCATCACTAAAAAAAATCATTCATGCATATGTTATCGTTTTGTTGTTTTGTTATTGTTGTGAGTATCATGGTCAAAAATAAATGTATTATATTTCTTTGTTATTATTTTTTGCAGCGTGCCGTCGTTCATACCGCTGTTCCTGTTTGAGCAGTTCCGGCGCTACTCCAACTGCTTCTTCCTCCTGATCGCGCTGCTGCAGCAGATCCCTGACGTGTCGCCCACGGGTCGGTGGACCACGCTCACTCCACTCATTCTCATCCTGTCCGTGAGCGCGGTCAAGGAGATTGTGGAGGACTTTGTGAGTACTACTTCTCCTGATCCTGGAATTATTGGCGCATTTTACTTGACCCTTCTTCGCGCTGATCATCCTTTCTTGTCCTGATCGTGATCGCTGTCAAGGTCTCCAAGGATTTATTACTTATTCAAAGTAGACTTTTATAAAGAAACTAGCTGACCCGACAAATTGTCCTGTCAAATGTCTCAAATGTGATGTTGTCTCGCTGTATATAAAAAAAGATTCTCCCGCTTTTCTGTTGAAATTTTTCCTGATTTTTCTTTGCTATAAACCTCACGGAGCCCGAGACCTTTCCAACGAATGCATAACCGTAGAAATCGGTCCGTGCTTTCTGGAGTTATAGCGTCAGGAAGGAAAACCCGACTTGTTTTTATATAGTAGACTAGCTTTCTGCCCGCGGCTTCGCCTGCGTGGATTTCGGGATTGGGTCTATAGAGGGTTAAGGGTCATAGCTTTTGCTCACGGCTACATATGCGTGGAGGTCTGTTTATGGCGCGAAGATTTTATCGGGCTTCCCGTGGGACTATCCGTTTTTCCGAGATAAAAAATACCGCAAAACCTTGCTCAAGAATCACTCTATCTATTGATGAAAACCGCGTGAAAATCTGTACAGTAGTTTTTGAGCGAAGCCTTTATTGCGCATCCCGTGGGATCTGTCGATTTTCCGGGATAAAAAGTTGCCTATGTTACTCGGGGATAATGTAGCTTTCCAAAGGTGAAAGAATTTTTGAAATCGGTCCAGTAGTTTCGGAGCCTATTGATTACAAACAAACAAACAAACAAATTTTTCCTCTTTATAATATTAGTATAGATATAAGAGAACACAAAAACTAATTAACCTTTTACGTATTTTTACGTATATTTGTCCTTCCTTGTTATTTTTTTTTAATATTATACATATTATATACTATATCTATTTGATGACCTCCGTAGTGAAGTGGTTAGTACACCGGTTTCAAAGTGTCACCATCTCTCAGATCCCGGGTCCTAGTCCCGGTGGGGTCAGATCTAATTTTAATGATCTGGGTCTAATTTTAATGACTTGAATGACACAATAAAACGATTGCTTCTATAGATATAATTTGAACTTGTTTAAACATGTTAAGGAAGTTGGGTTCAAACGACTTTGTAAAATACAAGGAGAAAAAAAAACTCTTGCTTGTTTCTTGCTGGTTTTTCCAGTATAAGGATTGTCACCGTAAACTTGTGAACCAATGGTATTGCATCTTTGTCTTGCAAAAATGATTGCAAAAATCTTATTTGAAGAACATATATTTTTATTTTATTATTTTTTCAAAGAGTGTAAAATATCGCATTTTAATCCGTATTGCAACCCTACAAGTGTTCCATGGAGTTTTAATGTTGAAGATCATTCTATAAAAAACCCTCTCGCGGCTATCCTGCACAGCCGCGAGAGGGGGCTGACGTAACCTACCAAAGAGTACGCTGGCGTAAAATATATTTTAATAATAGAGAGATTCGCGTTGCTGAAACTGAATTAAGTGAGTGAAGGCCCATCATTTGAAATAATGTAAGCATTGTGGCACTTCGAAAGTTGTTCATTCTTCATTCTTCTTCAGCCAGATTGTTTACAAAAGCTTTATTTTCTGTAAATTGGGTATCATACATGGGGATATAATTATAATCTATACATGTAAATAAAATTGGAGTGTCATAGTCCGTCTGTATGTATCGGCTAATCTCTAAGCAGCCGATGTAATAAGGAGTAACTTAGGCTACTTTTATTTAAGAAGAATAATGTTGCAATGTCCAAGTACTTAAAATAAAAATGCAAAATAATAAAAAAACTGCTTATTACTTTTTTGTTAAATTCCACGCGGTCTAAATCGCGGTTACAGTGTAATATATTGTTTTACAGTTTGTACACACTTCAATTATTACAAAATTTGTATCATCCATATTAATTCTATACTAAACTGCGGAAGTGATCATGGCGTCCTATTGATATGGGAAAATAACGTGGACGTGCATCGTGCCGATGATGAAACCAACCGGCGCAAGGGATCATAATATCATTGAGTGTTTTAATGTTGGTAATAAGCTAATTGTTATAGGTTCTTTTATAGAGGATTAATAGCATGATAGTAGAGAAAAAAAAAAAAAGGTCAATCAGGTCTTGACAAGAGCAGGGTACATCTAATATCAAACATTTCGCAGACCTTAAAACACCGTGTATGGACAAATTGCTGAATTTTCAGAAGCGCCATCGCGCCGATGATGAAACCAACCGGCGCAAGGTGGAGGTGCAGCGCGACGGGCACTGGGTGCCCGTGCGCTGGGAGGCGCTGCAGGTGGGCGACGTGTGCAAGGTGCTCAACAACCAGTTCTTCCCCGCCGACTTGGTGCTGCTCGCTTCCAGGTGACGCTCGCATTGTGCGCTACGTGCCGGACCATTCCTTTGCGATCCTTTCAAAGCGGTATCTCATCGATCGTTTGACAGTTCAATTCATGGTAGAATTCGTTTTATCACAGCTGATATGTGATGTGATCACATATCAGTACCCAACATCTGGCACGAGCCAAGCGTAACTTTGTTAGGCGATTAGGTCAAGTGAGGAGTGGTCACAGAACATTTTTATATCTGCATTTTATCTCGTGATGTTTCCTTCGTCGTAGAAGCATCAGATGAATGTACCTATGTAGTATATATGTTTATTTCAAAATAAGGTTTGGATGTACCGAATTAGATATTTTATTTGACATACAAAACAGAATACAATCGATTATTGATGTACATTTCTCATGACAGACCAGATTATATTCCTTGCTGTATGTGTTCAGCGTGAGCGGCACACATATTGCCAACTGAGGTAATAAGCGATAGACAACAATATAAAACTTTAATTTTAACATGAAATATCATAAATATAACAGTCACGTCTTAAATAATACGTTCATTAAGTTTTTTTAAAATTTTGTAAGGCTTTGTCCATAAATAGCTGTTGTTTCGTGACGACTTTTTGAGATATAATTATATTGACGACACTTCCTGATATAATAGGATTATTTTGTAGATAAATGGGGTGTTCGCATTGAGAAATAATTGTGCCTTAAATATAACATAATAGTATATTTAAGGTGATGATAATTATATGTGTTGACCGCAGCGAGCCGCAGGGCATATCGTTCATCGAGACGTCGAACCTGGACGGCGAGACCAACCTGAAGGTGCGGCAGGCGCACGGCGACACGGCGCGCCTGGCGCACGGCCACGCCGCCACGCTGACCTGCGAGCCGCCCAACCGGCACCTCTACGAGTTCTGCGGCTCCCTCAAGGAGGCCAACGCCAGGTGACGCGCTGCCCCCGCGGCTGGCCGCGAGCCGCCCCACCGGCACCTCTACGAGTTCTGCGGCTCCCTCAAGGAGGCCAACGCCAGGTGACGTGCTGCCCCGCGGCTGGCCGCGAGCCGCCCCATCGGCACCTCTACGAGTTCTGCGGCTCCCTCAAGGAGGCCAACGCCAGGTGACGTGCTGCCCCCGCGCTGGCCGCGAGCCGCCCCACCGGCACCTCTACGAGTTCTGCGGCTCCCTCAAGGAGGCCAACGCCAGGTGACGTGCTGCCCCCGCGGCTGGCCGCGAGCCGCCCCATCGGCACCTCTACGAGTTCTGCGGCTCCCTCAAGGAGGCCAACGCCAGGTGACGCGCTGCCCCGCGGCTGGCCGCGAGCCGCCCCACCGGCACCTCTACGAGTTCTGCGGCTCCCTCAAGGAGGCCAACGCCAGGTGACGTGCTGCCCCCGCGGCTGGCCGCGAGCCGCCCCACCGGCACCTCTACGAGTTCTGCGGCTCCCTCAAGGAGGCCAACGCCAGGTGACGCGCTGCCCCGCGGCTGGCCGCGAGCCGCCCCACCGGCACCTCTACGAGTTCTGCGGCTCCCTCAAGGAGGCCAACGCCAGGTGACGTGCTGCCCCCGCGGCTGGCCGCGAGCCGCCCCACCGGCACCTCTACGAGTTCTGCGGCTCCCTCAAGGAGGCCAACGCCAGGTGACGTGCTGCCCCCGCGGCTGGCCGCGAGCCGCCCAACCGCACCTCTACGAGTTCTGCGGCTCCCTCAAGGAGGCCAACGCCAGGTGACGTGCTGCCCCCGCGGCTGGCCGCGAGCCGCCCCACCGGCACCTCTACGAGTTCTGCGGCTCCCTCAAGGAGGCCAACGCCAGTGACGTGCTGCCCCCGGCTGGCCGCGAGCCGCCCCACCGGCACCTCTACGAGTTCTGCGGCTCCCTCAAGGAGGCCAACGCCAGGTGACGTGCTGCCCCCGCGGCTGGCCGCGAGCCGCCCCATCGGCACCTCTACGAGTTCTGCGGCTCCCTCAAGGAGGCCAACGCCAGGTGACGTGCTGCCCCCGCGGCTGGCCGCGAGCCGCCCAACCGGCACCTCTACGAGTTCTGCGGCTCCCTCAAGGAGGCCAACGCCAGGTGACGTGCTGCTCCCGCGGCTGGCCGCGAGCCGCCCCACCGGCACCTCTACGAGTTCTGCGGCTCCCTCAAGGAGGCCAACGCCAGGTGACGTGCTGCCCCCCGGCTGGCCGCGAGCCGCCCAACCGGCACCTCTACGAGTTCTGCGGCTCCCTCAAGGAGGCCAACGCCAGGTGACGTGCTGCCCCGCGGCTGGCCGCGAGTCGCCCAACCGGCACCTCTACGAGTTCTGCGGCTCCCTCAAGGAGGCCAACGCCAGGTGACGTGCTGCCCCCCGGCTGGCCGCGAGCCGCCCCACCGGCACCTCTACGAGTTCTGCGGCTCCCTCAAGGAGGCCAACGCCAGGTGACGTGCTGCCCCCGCGGCTTGGCCGCGAGCCGCCCCACCGGCACCTCTACGAGTTCTGCGGCTCCCTCAAGGAGGCCACGCCAGGTGACGTGCTGCTCCCGCGGCTGGCCGCGAGCCGCCCCACCGGCACCTCTACGAGTTCTGCGGCTCCCTCAAGGAGGCCAACGCCAGGTGACGTGCTGCCCCGCGGCTGGCCGCGAGTCGCCCAACGGCACCTCTACGAGTTCTGCGGCTCCTCAAGGAGGCCAACGCCAGGTGACGTGCTGCCCCCCGGCTGGCCGCGAGCCGCCCCACCGGCACCTCTACGAGTTCTGCGGCTCCCTCAAGGAGGCCAACGCCAGGTGACGTGCTGCCCCCGCGGCTGGCCGCGAGCCGCCCCATCGGCACCTCTACGAGTTCTGCGGCTCCCTCAAGGAGGCCAACGCCAGGTGACGTGCTGCCCCCGCGGCTGGCCGCGAGCCGCCCCACCGGCACCTCTACGAGTTCTGCGGCTCCCTCAAGGAGGCCAACGCCAGGTGACGTGCTGCCCCCGCGGCTGGCCGCGAGCCGCCCCACCGGCACCTCTACGAGTTCTGCGGCTCCCTCAAGGAGGCCAACGCCAGGTGACGTGCTGCCCCCCGGCTGGCCGCGAGCCGCCCCACCGGCACCTCTACGAGTTCTGCGGCTCCCTCAAGGAGGCCAACGCCAGGTGACGTGCTGCCCCGCGGCTGGCCGCGAGCCGCCCCATCGGCACCTCTACGAGTTCTGCGGCTCCCTCAAGGAGGCCAACGCCAGGTGACGTGCTGCCCCCGCGGCTGGCCGCGAGCCGCCCAACCGGCACCTCTACGAGTTCTGCGGCTCCCTCAAGGAGGCCAACGCCAGGTGACGTGCTGCCCCGCGGCTGCCGCGAGCCGCCCCACCGGCACCTCTACGAGTTCTGCGGCTCCCTCAAGGAGGCCAACGCCAGGTGACGTGCTGCCCCGCGGCTGGCCGCGAGTCGCCCAACCGCACCTCTACGAGTTCTGCGGCTTCCTCAAGGAGGCCAACGCCAGGTGACGTGCTCCCCCCGGCTGGCCGCGAGCCGCCCCACCGGCACCTCTACGAGTTCTGCGGCTCCCTCAAGGAGGCCAACGCCAGGTGACGTGCTGCCCCCGCGGCTGGCCGCGAGCCGCCCCATCGGCACCTCTACGAGTTCTGCGGCTCCCTCAAGGAGGCCAACGCCAGGTGACGTGCTGCCCCCGCGGCTGGCCGCGAGCGCCCAACCGGCACTCTACGAGTTCTGCGGCTCCCTCAAGGAGGCCAACGCCAGGTGACGTGCTGCCCCCGGGTGGCCGCGAGCCGCCCCACCGGCACCTCTACGAGTTCTGCGGCTCCCTCAAGGAGGCCAACGCCAGGTGACGTGCTGCCCCCCGGCTGGCCGCGAGCCGCCCCACCGGCACCTCTACGAGTTCTGCGGCTCCCTCAAGGAGGCCAACGCCAGGTGACGTGCTGCCCCCGCGGCTGGCCGCGAGCCGCCCCATCGGCACCTCTACGAGTTCTGCGGCTCCCTCAAGGAGGCCAACGCCAGGTGACGTGCTGCCCCCGCGGCTGGCCGCGAGCCGCCAACCGGCACCTCTACGAGTTCTGCGGCTCCCTCAAGGAGGCCAACGCCAGGTGACGTGCTGCTCCCGCGGCTGGCCGCGAGCCGCCCCACCGGCACCTCTACGAGTTCTGCGGCTCCCTCAAGGAGGCCAACGCCAGGTGACGTGCTGCCCCGCGGCTGGCCGCGAGTCGCCCAACCGGCACCTCTACGAGTTCTGCGGCTCCCTCAAGGAGGCCAACGCCAGGTGACGTGCTGCCCCCGGCTGGCCGCGAGCCGCCCCACCGGCACCTCTACGAGTTCTGCGGCTCCCTCAAGGAGGCCAACGCCAGGTGACGTGCTCCCCCGCGGCTGGCCGCGAGCCGCCCCATCGGCACCTCTACGAGTTCTGCGGCTCCCTCAAGGAGGCCAACGCCAGGTGACGTGCTGCCCCCGCGGCTGGCCGCGAGCCGCCCAACCGGCACCTCTACGAGTTCTGCGGCTCCCTCAAGGAGGCCAACGCCAGGTGACGTGCTGCCCCCGCGGCTGGCCGCGAGCCGCCCCATCGGCACCTCTACGAGTTCTGCGGCTCCCTCAAGGAGGCCAACGCCAGGTGACGTGCTGCCCCCGCGGCTGGCCGCGAGCCGCCCAACCGGCACCTCTACGAGTTCTGCGGCTCCCTCAAGGAGGCCAACGCCAGGTGACGTGCTGCTCCCGCGGCTGGCCGCGAGCCGCCCCACCGGCACCTCTACGAGTTCTGCGGCTCCCTCAAGGAGGCCAACGCCAGGTGACGTGCTGCTCCCGCGGCTGGCCGCGAGCCGCCCCACCGGCACCTCTACGAGTTCTGCGGCTCCCTCAAGGAGGCCAACGCCAGGTGACGTGCTGCCCCCGCGGCTGGCCGCGAGTCGCCCAACCGGCACCTCTACGAGTTCTGCGGCTCCCTCAAGGAGGCCAACGCCAGGTGACGTGCTGCCCCCCGGCTGGCCGCGAGCCGCCCCACCGGCACCTCTACGAGTTCTGCGGCTCCCTCAAGGAGGCCAACGCCAGGTGACGTGCTGCCCCCGCGGCTGGCCGCGAGCCGCCCCACCGGCACCTCTACGAGTTCTGCGGCTCCCTCAAGGAGGCCCTCACCCCATGATATATTGGCAACGTATACTGTAGTTCTTATTAGGGTTGTAGATATGCTGCGAATCTCACAGGAATCACATGTACTCTGTGATGAGTTTATTAACATATCATATTTAAAATATATTATCCGTCCAAGTTGCTGAACCTTGCTGAAAAAAGACTGCTGACAATAGGCGTTCCTAAAAAGATAAAATCCTTAAGGGATCGGTTAAAAAATCATGAATGGGCTTTTGGTAGTGTCCCACCATGTTGAGTCATTGTGGCACCGTAATGATATTGTTTTGGGATCCCGTTATATGTAATTCAGAACCCGGTACTCCGCCATTATATTCGAAAGTATAAATATAGGGGTATGTGTTGCAGGACGATCCCGCTGGGGCTGGACCAGATGCTGCTCCGCGGCGCCATGCTGCGCAACACGGCCTGGGTGGTGGCGGCCGTCGTGTACACCGGCCACGAGACCAAGCTCATGAAGAACTCCACCAAAGGTACCACCTGGCAGCACCACGGCCTGGGTGGTGGCGGCCGTCGTGTACACCGGCCACGAGACCAAGCTCATGAAGAACTCCACCAAAGGTACCACCTGGCAGCACCACGGCCTGGGTGGTGGCGGCCGTGGTGTACACCGGCCACGAGACCAAGCTCATGAAGAACTCCACCAAAGGTACCACCTGGCAGCACCACGGCCTGGGTGGTGGCGGCCGTCGTGTACACCGGCCACGAGACCAAGCTCATGAAGAACTCCACCAAAGGTACCACCTGGCAGCACCACGGCCTGGGTGGTGGCGGCCGTGGTGTACACCGGCCACGAGACCAAGCTCATGAAGAACTCCACCAAAGGTACCACCTGGCAGCACCACGGCCTGGGGTGGCGGCCGTCGTGTACACCGGCCACGAGACCAAGCTCATGAAGAACTCCACCAAAGGTACCACCTGGCAGCACCACGGCCTGGGTGGTGGCGGCCGTCGTGTACACCGGCCACGAGACCAAGCTCATGAAGAACTCCACCAAAGGTACCACCTGGCAGCACCACGGCCTGGGTGGTGGCGGCCGTCGTGTACACCGGCCACGAGACCAAGCTCATGAAGAACTCCACCAAAGGTACCACCTGGCAGCACCACGGCCTGGTGGTGCGGCCGTCGTGTACACCGGCCACGAGACCAAGCTCATGAAGAACTCCACCAAGGTACCACCTGGCAGCACCACGGCCTGGGTGGTGGCGGCCGTCGTGTACACCGGCCACGAGACCAAGCTCATGAAGAACTCCACCAAAGGTACCACCTGGCAGCACCACGGCCTGGGTGGTGGCGGCCGTCGTGTACACCGGCCACGAGACCAAGCTCATGAAGAACTCCACCAAAGGTACCACCTGGCAGCACCACGGCCTGGGTGGTGGCGGCCGTCGTGTACACCGGCCACGAGACCAAGCTCATGAAGAACTCCACCAAAGGTACCACCTGGCAGCACCACGGCCTGGTGGTGCAGCGAAATTATAAACAACGTGCTGGGCCCTATTATCGTTGTTTGTTAAAGGGGCCGTCCATAAATTACGTCACACGGTTAGGGGGAGGGAGGGGGTTGACGAAGTGTGACATTGTGTGACAAGGGGGTGGGAGGGATCTTAAATTTCGTGACAAACACACTAATACTATCTATTAGGGAACAAGCGCGAAACAGATTTCTGGCGTAAGCAACATTCAAATCAAATAAAATCAAAATTTTATTCTTCAAATAGGATTTTACAATCACTTTTGAATGTCAAGGATGCTATGCCATTGGTTCACAAGTCTACGGCGGGAGACCTTGTACTGGAAAGAACCAGCAAGAAAACCAGCAAGGGCAATTTTTTTTCTCCCTGTATCATTACAGAGTCGTCAGTTGGAAGCCGGCTTCAGATACACAGTCCGAACCCAACCACCGATACAAATTAAGAAAACTAACAAATGTATATTTCCGTCACAAGAGTCATATCGCATTAAACAAATCTGATAAGTATATGTCCGGTACAAAAGAAAAATATAATTTACTAGCTGGCCCAACAGACGTTGTCCTGTCAAATGTCTCAAATGTCAAATGTCTCAAATGTCACGTTGTCTCACGTTGTCTCAAATGTTTTTAAATAAATAATTTAGCTGAAAAAACAATATCTATATGACCGTATTGTGAATCTAAACCATCCTCAAGCCCCCTGGAATACACACAAAAAATTTCATCAAAATTGGTCCAGTCGTTTAGGAGGAGTTCAGTCACATACACACGCACACAAGAAATATATATATTAAGATTAAAGAATCATTAAAATTATATATCGCAAAATTTACTTCCAAGCATGTTTAATTATTCAGAAAATTAAATATCGTAAAAATTACATCCAAGCATTTTTATCATTTAAGAAATCATTGACCGTGTAATACCCTTTTTCATTACAGTATTTTTAATATTTCATAAAAAGTGCAAATACTTGACTTGCCGTCAAGTATCCAATATAATATACATACAACGCAAAGCTATATAGAATAGTTTGCCATGGAATTCAGAAAACCACACATTAATTAACACATAAACGAAGTAAAATAATAATTTAAAAATATTATTAAATAAAAATTAAATCAAGTATCAAATTCATGCAAGCTTCGTAGCTTGTACTCGTGTACTTACCGCTGCCGTTTTGCTATATTTTGCTTCCATGTTTCTGGTCTAGCCCTACATTTTCGCGTCTTATTTGATACACTAGGCGATACGTGACACTCCATATTATAGTCTTTTCAATAAAACTAAAGAAAATGGCACGAAGTCTACGAAAATAATAAAAAAACAGCTAGACTGCTCCACGCTCTTTGGTTGCCATGTCCCTTATAAATGCTGTACTCTGATTGGTCGTTACGGATATTGCCGTCTTTGGTATGAAACAATGCCGGGTTTGTTACGAACTCGAAATTTGAAACTGTGTTTTGTACAAGATAATGGCGTTTTTGATGCATAATGTATTTACCTACATATACTATGTCCACAGATAAATAAAACTACATTCAAAGTTCATTTTTGACATTTTGGGGATATTGCCGCCTTTGTTATTATATGACTCATGTGCTTTAAATTCATGAAACGGTAAAGCAGTAATGTTTTCTGGAAGTGTGTTATAAAAAGTTACACATTTCCCTAAGAACGAACCTCTAGTTTTTTGAAGCCTGTATGTTGAAACGGCAAGCTTGTTTTTATTTCTCGTGTTTAAATGATGAATTTGAAAATTTGTATTAACTGTATCGTAGTTCTTGTAAACATATATTCAATTTTCATAAATATATTGACACGCTAATGTTATTATATTTATTTCCTTAAATAAATTGTTCCAAAAAAGATTTGGAGCACGAAAATACTCGCAATATTCGCTGCAGATCCCCACAATAGTATGCCATACGTCATGACACTATGAAAATAACTGAAATAGACTAATCTTGCCGTTTCAACTGCTACTTAATTAAGTGTCTGTGTAAATCTTATTTTGTTTAATGTAATTTAGCTATAAGTCTTTAATGTTACACAACGTTAGTCAGTTGTCAGTCAGTCGTACTTTATATATAGCAAATGAAGCAGAACTAAGCCTGCTTGCCAAGGTCTCAAACAACATTATTCAGTAAAAAACATTATTCAGTAGCTTTAAAGTCCAATGTTGAATGAAGATGACTTTGGTCTCTTGCAACAGTCCAGTAAGTTCTGGTTCCGCCCCGCAGCGCCGCTGAAGCGGTCGTCGGTGGACCGGCAGACCAACACGCACATCCTGATGCTGTTCATCCTCCTTCTGGCCTTGTCGCTTCTCAGCGCCGCCTGCAACGAATTGTGGGTGCGCTCCCACAGCGACTGGTATCTGGGCTTGGATGGTAAGTTGTCTGTATTTAAAATTAAAAAAAGTTACTTGGAATTTATACTTTGTTCATATATGATCGGAATAACAAGAAATGTAAACCATAGCCACCCAAACACAGATATAAATACAACACTGATATAAAAATACAAGATTTGTCTAAACCTAGATGTGCCATCTTAATAATCCGTGTATATAGTGTAGGTGATGGTAGGTTCAATGAAACTCCTTTTTGAACACCACATAATATATATTTGCAAATCTCAATGAAATTTACAAATCGATCATCCGACCTGTCGTCATGTATGGAAGTGAATGCTAGGCCGTCAAGAAGAAGAAAATATTGCATACGAATGAAATGAGAACGTTACGATGGATGTGTGGTGTGACAATGATGGACAAGATAAGGAATGAGTACATAAGAGGAAGCCTGAAAGTAGCGCCAGTGGTAGAAAAAGTGAGAGGAAGTAGATTAGCATAGTTTGGACATGTGATGCGGAGGCATGAAAGCCATGTCACAAAGTGAATGTTGAATATGAAAGTGGAGGGATACACGGGCAGAGGAAGGCCGAATTAAAGATGGATCGATTGTGTGAAGAATGATATAAGAATGAAAGGAGTAAGCATGGAAGTGACGGCTGATAGAGAGGAATGGAAGAAAAAGATCTACTGCGCCGACCCCAGATAATGGGAAATGGGCAAGAGGATGATGATAAGATATATTTGCTTTATGCACGTATTTGTATAATATTAGCACACTTTTATAAATATGCCCGTAAATTAAGTTTAATAGGTAATAATATTTGTGGCTATAGCCCACACAAGATACAACGTATGTATGACACAATCTTTCTTGTAGAAGACAGAATTTGTACTGGCGACATAGGCGCAACCAACTTAAGAGAAAAAATATAAAAACAGTGTTGCCAATATGTTAAGTTTAGGACTTAATATATAGTACATACAGAATTAATATTGGATATCGATTAACTTCGTATTCCCAAATACGACCGACTGTGCCAACACTGTATATAAGAGCTGCAATTCGCTGAAATATTATATTTTTTTACAATAGACAAACGTTTTCTAACTAAAACGTACAATCAATTTGAGCTTTATTGTTATTGAATAAAGTTTATATTGCAAGCACTCACTGTTGTCTAAGCAATGTAGGTGTGTTCCTATCATCAAAGAGTCAATTTGCGCTTTATTACTGCCATATAAAGTTGAAATTCAATCATATCTATCAAAACAGTGTGCGTGTGTGCGTTGGAGCACAGAATACATCGTTGGAGGATTTCATGTCACGTTCCAAAATTGAATAATTACAAAATGTTATAGGACCTTTGGCTGTGCGATATTATCTATAAAATAAGAAGGAACAAAAAACTGCCACTACAAATCTTGTTGACACGACGAAGTCTGTCGGGTCCACTAGTTCTTTATTTGTTAGAATTTTTAGCAGACTTAGAAAAATACAGTAGATTTTGTGTGTATACAAATCAAATTACGTAAATTATTTAAGGTAAATGAAGTATTGTATTCTAGGTAATATATTTTCTCAACGTGGTCAGCTCGTATACGTCCCCACCAAGGGCACGCCTCATGATGTTTTCCTTCAATTAATTTTTATTAATTGCAATTTGTGACTTTGAACATTTCGTTTGGTTGCAGAGGCTCAGAATGCAAACTTTGGATTCAACTTTTTAACGTTTTTGATTTTGTACAACAATCTTATACCTATATCGCTACAAGTCACCGCAGAGATCGTTAGATTCTTCCAAGTAAGTGTTTCACCTTGTCCATTACCTATTTATATGCTTTTTTTTTTCAATCGCTACGTTGTTTTGATAAAATAGCTGTAAGCTTTCAAAAAAGTGTTAAAATATTGCTAAAAATGACATTTAAAATGTCCATTGACCAACATCAAAATTAAAAAGTCTAACTCCACAAAAAAAGTTAATAAATAAACCAATTTGTGGAAATATTACGTTTTTTTTTTACTAAAACTTATTCTACATTATTCTATACTAATAGTACAAAAATCATGTTTCTATCTAACTTGTGAAGTGACTCGTTCGATTAATCCCCGTTTCATCGATATTTTTCTTAGTTTTACATTTGAGGGATACAACGGATTCCCGGGTTACATTGACGGGAGATTGGGAAGGCTAGAAACCGGTGTAATGCTGGGCCACACTAACGTTTAACGTCTATGCCCATTATCGCAATAATTATTAATATTTTTTATCGCATTAAAGTAGGTGGCTACACTTCAACAGTCAACGTGAATGCTCATTATTGGCGATAAAAACGGCGTTGAATTTACTTTAATTCAAGCAAGATGGACGTCGACAGAGCTCTATATTTCATGAGTGCAATTTATATTATTTGACTTTATTTTTTTAAATATATTTGTAAAATCTCGAGCAAAGTAATAACTTTCTCGTTACTCCACTCTGTCGTCATACTACGTATTTTAAAACAAAAACGTGCTATATTGAGGCAAATCCGTTGTACAAAAAAACACGTCCGCTCGCGTTGCGGTCTCGACGCACACTGACAATACGTAGTGTGGCCACGTCATCGCATCAATTCTCGCGTTAATCTCTTTGATGTACCGCCACTCGAGCTATCGCCTAACGCCGAACGCCATTGTCAAATTATCCCGTTAAGTTGTGGCTACACCTAGTGTTGTGAGAAATGAGCTCCGAGGCGGAAACTGGAGCTCCGAGTCGAACCTACTGAGTCTTCAAAGCTTGAGCTCTGACGGCTCGCAAGTCTTAAAGGCTCGAGACTTGACTGCCGTAACTAGAAGATTCGAGTTGAAGCTCGAGTTTTATTTATATAGCTGATAATTATATTAGCGATATTTATATTCTCCGGTTGCTTGTACATGCATGGATGCAAATAAACTTTTTTAACTGGATTAATTTTATTACAGTACTGTGTTCATACTTATCTGTTGACAAATTGTCTCTTCTCAATTCTTGTATATTTTGATCTTTGAACTGATAACACTAGCGATAACACTGGATCGGCGCGTTTCGTTTCCTCTATATCACGAAGTACAAAATTGCAATAACATATTTATTAGATTTATTTTATAGCACAATGCTGTGTAGTGAGCCTTTAAAACAGAGCTCGAGTCACGACTCGAGCCTCAGAATTAGGGCTCGAGGCTGGGCTCGAGCCTTTGCAATATGGCTCGAGGCTGAAGTTCGAGCCTTGAATGAGTCGAAGACTCGGGACTTAGGTGTAGCCTACACCTAACGTTAACGTCCATTATCGTGGTAATTAATGGCATTTCCCGTTAGTGTGGCCCCAGCATAAGAATGAACAGAGAGTGTATGATCGTCCAGGCCAAGTTCATCGCCATGGACAGCGAGATGTACCACGAGGCTACGGACACGCCCGCCATGGCGCGCACCTCCAACCTCAACGAGGAGCTGGGCATGGTCAAGTACGTGTTCAGCGACAAGACCGGCACGCTCACCTGCAACGTCATGGAGTTCCACAAGTGCTCCATCGCCGAGGTACCGCACCACCCACCACCCACCACCCACCACCCACCACCCTTTTACTTTCCGCCCTAAGGTGGGAAGTAACTAGTATGAGAATTTCCCGCCCGCTGGTGGGAACTAGCGCTTTCCTCCCAATATTCAGGTCAAGCATGAGGAATGAAATAGTACATTACGGCAGCGGCCAGCAATAGAGGTATTGATGACGAACGTGTACATTTGGGCCGAGGCGAAGCCGAGCCACACATACCTACGTAAGTCCATCAATAACTAAACTAAAACTAATATTATTAATTAATTATTATTACACTCACTGTCTGCACTTGAACTCATTTTAAGTCAAATAAAATTACTTTTCAAACTCAATGACCAACAATGAACAAAATTGTTCATGCGCCAAAGGATTCGTTTGTTTTTTTTTTTTTTTTCATTATAAAACAGGTTTTTTTGGAAGCCAGTTCGATATTCAAATAAAACTCTGATAAGTTGCTTCCTTGGTTTGCCATTTTTCGGAGCAACAAATCGTTAAAATACACGATAGATATGAATTTACATGTATATTTATTTGGCCGCTAGAACACGACAGATATGGATTTTTATACATTTTTTGCCGGCCGCTGCTCGCATGTATTTGGCCAGTACAGCAATTTCGATTTATCTCGAAGAAGGTTGTCAAAATAATGCTCAAATTTCCAAGCATGTTTGAGAAAAGGCATATACACGTCGGCGTGGCAGAGTTTACACGTAGACCATGAGATGGGTCGTAACTGGCACGTAATAGAGGCGGGTTTGGTCTGTCGGCTCTCGCAGACGGTGTACAGCCGGCCTGCTGCAGGCCAGCGGCTGGAGGACAGCCTGCTGTGGCAGCACCTGCACAGCGAGATGCCGGCCGCCGACGCCATCCACGAGTTCCTGCTCATGCTGGCCATCTGCCACACCGTCATCCCGGAGCACGTGCACGGCCAGCTCCAGTACCACGCCGCCTCGCCGGGTAAGTCCTCCGCTTTGTTCCACTTCAGAACGGTACAAACTGATCTGTTTTTTAGTACCAATAAAGCACTTGAACATCATAGTACATTACGATATTAGTGCATTATGATGGTTATAACGCGCGAGGCGTAATTGAGCCGAGCATCTTATAACCAATACGCACGTATATCGTACGACATTTTTATTTTTATAATTCCAAAAGACCAAGAGCTTCTTGGTCTTTGTTAAAGATGTACAATTTAACGTGTACAGACTGACTGATGGATTGTGTGTGTATACGTGTGTGTGCCATAAAGTTATAGCGTATGATGTTTGGATGAGTTGGGGTACCGGCTGGGGGTACTGTGTGTGTGTGTGTGCTGTACGTGCGGCTGTGCAGACGAGCGCGCGCTGGTGGCCGGCGCCGCGTCGCTGGGGTACCGGCTGGGGGTACTGTGGTGTGTGTGCTGTACGTGCGGCTGTGCAGACGAGCGCGCGCTGGTGGCCGGCGCCGCGTCGCTGGGGTACCGGCTGGAGAGCCGCACGCCGCAGTCGGTGTCGGTGCGGACGCCGCGCGGCGTGCTGGAGTACGAGATCCTGCACGTGCTGGACTTCACGTCCGCGCGCAAGCGCATGTCCGTCGTCGTGAGGACGCCACAAGGTGACTACGTTTTTCATTTCATTGTAGGTTGCCTTAGACAATTTAATTATACTTATAAATTAGGCTATGTTGTTTTCGAACAACAGTTGTCAATGGCGATCTTAATGCTGCTACCGCCTAAGAAGCTGGCTAGGGGTTTGCATAGTCTTTTGAACTTTTCGTTCTAACTTAAAATAAAATATGTCAAATCTTATTATATTCACAATGTTTAGCCAAATGGCAACCTTGGCTTACCAAAATTTCCGCCCAATAATGCGTGGGATAAACTAAAAGGAGCATCCGAGCGCTCGTGACGGATGCCGTATTGACTGTCAAAAAACAGTTATTGTTTTCAAAATTTTCTGAAAAATGAAATTCTTTGTAATTTTACGGAACAAAGACGTTATCCTATAATTAACCTATAATGATTTTTTTATGAATGGCGTGGAGTTAGAAATAGAGTTGAGTAATGTTGAGGCCGCGTCTGCGCAGGGGAGATCAAGGTGTACTGCAAGGGCGCGGACTCGGTGCTGTACCCGCGGCTGGCGGGCGGCGCGCGCGCCCCGCACGCGGCCGCCACGCTGCTGCACCTCGAGGGGTTCGCGGCCCGCGGGCTGCGCACCCTGGTCTGCGCCGCGGCCGACGTGCCGCCCCGCGCCTACCAGGTGACGCAGCAGCAGCGGCAGCGGCAGCGGCAGCACGGCCGCCACGCTGCTGCACCTCGAGGGGTTCGCGGCCCGCGGCTGCGCACCCTGGTCTGCGCCGCGGCCGACGTGCCGCCCCGCGCCTACCAGGTGACGCAGCAGCAGCGGCAGCGGCAGCGGCAGCACGGCCGCCACGCTGCTGCACCTCGAGGGGTTCGCGGCCCGCGGGCTGCGCACCCTGGTCTGCGCCGCGGCCGACGTGCCGCCCCGCGCCTACCAGGTGACGCAGCAGCAGCGGCAGCGGCAGCGGCAGCACGGCCGCCACGCTGCTGCCACCTCGAGGGGTTCGCGGCCCGCGGGCTGCGCACCCTGGTCTGCGCCGCGGCCGACGTGCCGCCCCGCGCCTACCAGGTGACGCAGCAGCAGCGGCAGCGGCAGCGGCAGCGGCAACACGGCCGCCACGCTGCTGCACCTCGAGGGGTTCGCGGCCCGCGGGCTGCGCACCCTGGTCTGCGCCGCGGCCGACGTGCCGCCCCGCGCCTACCAGGTGACGCAGCAGCAGCGGCAGCGGCAGCGGCAGCACGGCCGCCACGCTGCTGCACCTCGAGGGGTTCGCGGCCCGCGGGCTGCGCACCCTGGTCTGCGCCGCGGCCGACGTGCCGCCCCGCGCCTACCAGGTGACGCAGCAGCAGCGGCAGCGGCAGCGGCAGCACGGCCGCCACGCTGCTGCACCTCGAGGGGTTCGCGGCCCGCGGGCTGCGCACCCTGGTCTGCGCCGCGGCCGACGTGCCGCCCCGCGCCTACCAGGTGACGCAGCGCGGCAGCGGCAGCGGCAGCGGCAGCACGGCCGCCACGCTGCTGCACCTCGAGGGGTTCGCGGCCCGCGGGCTGCGCACCCTGGTCTGCGCCGCGGCCGACGTGCCGCCCCGCGCCTACCAGGTGACGCAGCAGCAGCGGCAGCGGCAGCGGCAGCACGGCCGCCACGCTGCTGCACCTCGAGGGGTTCGCGGCCCGCGGGCTGCGCACCCTGGTCTGCGCCGCGGCCGACGTGCCGCCCCGCGCCTACCAGGTGACGCAGCGGCAGCGGCAGCGGCAGCGGCAGCACGGCCGCCACGCTGCTGCACCTCGAGGGGTTCGCGGCCGCGGGCTGCGCACCCTGGTCTGCGCCGCGGCCGACGTGCCGCCCCGCGCCTACCAGGTGACGCAGCGGCAGCGGCAGCGGCAGCGGCAGCACGGCCGCCACGCTGCTGCACCTCGAGGGGTTCGCGGCCGCGGGCTGCGCACCCTGGTCTGCGCCGCGGCCGACGTGCCGCCCCGCGCCTACCAGGTGACGCAGCAGCAGCGGCAGCGGCAGCGGCAGCACGGCCGCCACGCTGCTGCACCTCGAGGGGTTCGCGGCCCGCGGGCTGCGCACCCTGGTCTGCGCCGCGGCCGACGTGCCGCCCCGCGCCTACCAGGTGACGCAGCAGCAGCGGCAGCGGCAGCGGCAGCACGGCCGCCACGCTGCTGCACCTCGAGGGGTTCGCGGCCCGCGGCTGCGCACCCTGGTCTGCGCCGCGGCCGACGTGCCGCCCCGCGCCTACCAGGTGACGCAGCAGCAGCGGCAGCGGCAGCGGCAGCACGGCCGCCACGCTGCTGCACCTCGAGGGGTTCGCGGCCCGCGGGCTGCGCACCCTGGTCTGCGCCGCGGCCGACGTGCCGCCCCGCGCCTACCAGGTGACGCAGCAGCAGCGGCAGCGGCAGCGGCAGCGGCAGCACGGCCGCCACGCTGCTGCACCTCGAGGGGTTCGCGGCCCGCGGGCTGCGCACCCTGGTCTGCGCCGCGGCCGACGTGCCGCCCCGCGCCTACCAGGTGACGCAGCAGCAGCGGCAGCGGCAGCGGCAGCACGGCCGCCACGCTGCTGCACCTCGAGGGGTTCGCGGCCCGCGGGCTGCGCACCCTGGTCTGCGCCGCGGCCGACGTGCCGCCCCGCGCCTACCAGGTGACGCAGCAGCAGCGGCAGCGGCAGCGGCAGCACGGCCGCCACGCTGCTGCACCTCGAGGGGTTCGCGGCCCGCGGGCTGCGCACCCTGGTCTGCGCCGCGGCCGACGTGCCGCCCCGCGCCTACCAGGTGACGCAGCAGCAGCGGCAGCGGCAGCGGCAGCGGCAGCACGGCCGCCACGCTGCTGCACCTCGAGGGGTTCGCGGCCCGCGGGCTGCGCACCCTGGTCTGCGCCGCGGCCGACGTGCCGCCCCGCGCCTACCAGGTGACGCAGCAGCAGCGGCAGCGGCAGCGGCAGCACGGCCGCCACGCTGCTGCACCTCGAGGGGTTCGCGGCCCGCGGGCTGCGCACCCTGGTCTGCGCCGCGGCCGACGTGCCGCCCCGCGCCTACCAGGTGACGCAGCAGCAGCGGCAGCGGCAGCGGCAGCACGGCCGCCACGCTGCTGCACCTCGAGGGGTTCGCAGTCACTTCCGCTCGTGCCGATACATCGCACCACTGATACACATGCAGCGACCTGTGTCATGGCACCGCGGCTGCGACTTCATGTTAAATGGCTAGTTTTGTTACCACCTCCCATGCAAAGGGCTGCCCTGGACATCAACCGAGTACCTACAGATATGTATCATACTATAAAAATAACCAAAGTCTTGCAGTTTCCACATCAGTAAGTTATAAAACTTTGTTCACTGCACTTGTTGTAAAAATAAGTTTGGTAGCTAAGGTCTCAAAAGCCAAGCAATTAATATAATGTTTATTTATTATGTTGCGTATAAAAATTCAACATAATGCTTTCATTGTTACAGGAATGGGCAAACACTTTCCACAAAGCGAGCATAGCCATCCAGGACCGCGAGCGCAAACTGGAAGAAGCGGCGCTACTGATAGAGAACAACTTGAGGCTACTCGGAGCCACCGCCATCGAGGACAAGCTTCAGGTAGGTGGACAGGGGAATGTTCTATCTGGAAACATCGCAGCTGGGAGCTCATTCCAGAGTTTGCATGTACGCGGAAGGAATGAACGCTGAATCCGAACTGTACTAGACAAGATCGGTTCCAGGTGATATAGATGAATTCTACTGCGGTGGCGGGTGGTGCGATGGTAAAAAGGTGACAAAGGCACCATTCCTCAGAGCACTCTCCGTTAAAGAGCCTATAAAGAACACACAGAGAGCCAAAGTCTCTCCGTTGCTCCAAGGTCTCTGTTGAGGCCGTAATATTGGGATCACTGATGGATGATACGGAAAGCACGCCTTTGCAGGGAGTCAAAAGGGTCGAGTTGATATTTGGGGGCTATAGCCCAGAGGTGTGAGCAGTAATCCATATGCGGCCGTATTTGAGCTTTATAAAGCATCAGACGCTGACTGGGCGTGAAGTACCGCTTCGCTCTGTTGAGAACACCCAATTTTTTACTTGCCATTTTGGCTTTATCCTCCAAATGACTTGAGTGGGGTGACAAATGAAAATGGAGTTGAACTTGACTAAGTTCTTTGCACCCCATTCCGAGACTCACCCTAGAGAGTCCTCGACTTCAGACACAAGTTGCAACCGTCTATCATGTAGCGACATCCGGGGGACGTTCTGTTCGACGGGTAGCGCTCGTTCGTTTCTGAGGTGCCGGGGAATGGTGGGAATGTTGCAGGACGGCGTGCCGGAGACGATCGCGGCGCTGCTGCAGGCCAACATGTACGTGTGGGTGCTCACCGGCGACAAGCAGGAGACCGCCATCAACATCGCGCACTCGGCGCGCCTCATCGACGCCGCCATGCCGCTGCTGCTGCTCAACGAGGACAGCCTGGACGTGAGTGTGCGCCCCCGCCCGCCTCACACTGACACACTGACACACTGACACACCGACACACTGACACGCCGACACACTGCCGCAGGGCACGCGCGAGACCATCGGCCGCCACTCCGTCGAGTTCGGCGACAACCTGCGCAAGCAGAACGAGGTGGCGCTCGTCATCGACGGCAAGACGCTCAAGTACGCGATGGGCTGCGACCTCAAGAAGGACTTCCTGGACCTGTGCATCTCCTGCAAGGTGGTGGTCTGCTGTCGCGTCTCGCCCATACAGAAGGCCGAGGTTTGTCACCTTATATAACTATTTTTGCTGCTTTAGCTGTTACATTTATTTTATACTAGCTGCTAGTAATGGCAATAACGACTGTTTTGTAATAACGAATAACACTGTTGTGTTATTTTCCTATAACTGTTATTGTAAACTGTTTTCTGTTATCCTGTTATATTGCTGTTTTGACAAATGTTGTTGAGTACGATTGTTATTATAACTAGTTATTCTTAACAATAATATTGCTTAGGACTGGCAGAATATTAGGCAGTGATTTAAATAATTTAAAACTAATTGGGATATATTGACAAACATTGTCTATGGTTCGTACAACTCTGCAACCCCACAAAAACCATAGTATATATTACCAATGTGGGGGACAAGATGTAAATTTGCAATAATACCCCCTTCCCGCTGGAACATAGCAATGCGTTACACTGCTAATACTCAGTCGACTCTGGTCGAGTTTTCCTCAGATAAAATATAGCAGTGAATAGCGTAACAATAATTTTGGCAAGAAGCTAATCAAGCGCAGCATTTAATAATGTAACATGTCTTAGTTTTAACATGAGTCATTAAGGTTTGTTATTTACAGATGTCTTTACATCGATATGACGATATTATATTAGTAGCGATAAGCCTGTGGTGTAAAAAATTAGCTATCCATACAAATTTTAGTTATTATAATTTTAATTACTTCAAAGAGAGTGTCAAAGGACAATCAATAAAAGTATTGATACTTTAATATTTACATTATTTGGAGACGGCCGAGGAAAACATCTTGTCAGGTGTGAAAAATATTGCTATCCATACAAATTTTAACTAAAAAATAATATTTTTATTACGTCAAAGGCAGTCTCAAAAGACAAAAGAAGTGAGATGCGACGACATAATAAAAAAAATCAATGCCAAGATGAAACTAAAGAATTAGTTTGTATGTGGAGTACTGAACCGATTTACAGGAAAATGAAATATTCCCCCAATATACAATAGAGGAGAATCCTCATACATATCACCGCAATATGTGCCGCGGTGATTATATCGGACTCCTGACAAATCGAGGTCGCAGACCTACCGACTAAACTCAGTGAACCGTTGGTCCTATTAATCCTTTGGTTTGTCGATGATGGCGCGGAATTGACTCAGAATTGACCCAGTTGATTCAGAAGCTGAGCTAGAGAATCACGAATGATTTCGGCGAGGATGTCCGAACACTGTTCGGCGTCTATAGCGATCGTGTGACGTCCGGGTGCTTAGGGGTAAAGAAACACCCGTTCATCCACAAAAATAAATTTATTGAGAGTAAAATTAGGGTGTGGGTAGATAAGCCCGCTTAACTTGCTTTCCCGCTTTCGGCACTTCCCTGTATGCTCTCCACTCCAGGCGAGTTCTGCTGCCAGCCAGGTAAACAGATCCGTTTCTTAAGTGGGTTGTGGTGCATACGGGAACAGGTGTTTTCGGGTGAGGCAGCACCCCAAGCCGTTGCCGCAGTCTGACGCCGTATTCGTATTTGTGCCTCTTTTTTAATGGTGTTCCATGAACCCTGAAATCCACCAGTTCAGCAAATTAAGCACGGTTCTCCAACAATCTGCTAGGTATTCACCACAAAGAAGCATAAATAACAGAGAACTACCGACTGTAGTGGTGAAGTGGCTTATAGAATTCGGAAGGAATTTCTATAATAATAATTGGTAATTAATATGAAAAATTACCAAATCAATCAATATGAAAAAAACAAAAGAATAATATTTACCAAATAAGTTAAGATTAATGTAAAGTTAAACAAATTCTAATAGTTTTCGGCAGTTAATGTTTTTAAACCAAATAGGGCGGTATATAAAAAACTGTAATTACGTTACATTTCAATAAGCATATAAAATTGCAAATAAACTAATTGTATACTTTACTATAAGCGCATCACAAGCAAGCTGTAATTAAAACATAAGAATAAAAGTATATAAAGCACCATAACACAAAATAATCAGCACTAAGATACAGTTAGATATTTCTAGTTCAACACTTACCCATTAACGGGGCAAACACCAAAACAAAGTGTATAATATTTTATTATTTAATTAAACACCAACTTTTCTTGAAGTTTCTCGCTTCAGAAACTTATATTAAAATCTCACTATAATATTTATTTGGCAAGCTAACGTCGTGAAGTCGTAAATGATGTTACGAGACGTGCGCGCCAAAATATTGTGTGTCTCTAATAAGAAAGACTTCCAAAAAAAAAAAGACTGCAACACCCGGCAGAATACCGGTCGTCCACGTCACAGCTTCGCAGAGCAGTCCAAGAAACGAGTCACCAAACAAAAGACAGCAGGCAATTATCGCAATGCATTGGTATAGTGTAATGTTGTTTGATTTTGAATTTTAAATTCAGAGGTATAAGTGTCTCTGTCAATTTACGTGACTAACCAAATAATTTTGTAAACGAGTAAAGTTGGTTGTTTGTTTTGATTATTTCATATTAGGTTTCATTAGCTATAAAATAGGATTATTTATTCTAATTACTTACAACTAATATTTTAACTAATTACTATAATTTAACTTTATGTATACAACGTTACATTTCCCCCTCGCCTGCCAAGGATTTTATTTCCTAAGAAGTAAAATCCGAATGTAATAGTATTGCTTACAACATTCACACACATCATATCTTTCATACATCACACAGTCAACAATTGAAAAGCAACAGATTTTTTAATATGTAAAAATACTGACGCGTCCTAACATTATTAAGAGTCACACGAATACTCTTAAAAGGTAAAACGGTGACTCGTGCAATTACAAATCAAATAAGATGTTAACAGCGAACGACAAAAGTTATATTAGTTAGTGCAAATAAATTTACTTATAACTACTACCTATCCATTTCAAATCTTTAATGTGCCATGTGCCCAAATCTTTCCCTGACATATCTTCTAAGATATAGACCAAAGGAGACTTTTTAGCGACTACACGACATTTAATATATTTTGGAGCTAATTTTCTGCTAAAATTTTTATCTTTATCACTAAGAACATATGCTTTCTTCATTACTATATCTCCAACAAAAAATTCTGCTTGCTTGCGACGCAAATTATAACGAGCACAATTTTTCTCATGTGCTTGCCACAGTTTTTGTTGAACCTTAACAAACACTTGTGATAAGCAACCAAGGTTTTCCGCGTAAATATCCCTGGGAAGAAATACTAATTCATCGCCTAAAGTAGGATCTGTATAGTGTGAACCGCAAGGCACCAGCTCTCTACCAAATACTAAAAAAGAAGGTGTAAAGCCAGTAGCTTCGTTGACAGAACTATTTATGGCGAACTGTACCTTAGGGATGAATGTGTCCCAAGTCCTGTGATCATCTTCTACAAAGGTTGATATACAAGTAATAATAGTTCTGTTGTAACGTTCTACGGTGTTAATCTGAGGCGTATATTTAGGTGTAAAATATATGTTTGGAACCTTGTATTTTTTAAAGAAGTTATCTGTTACTGTACTTATGAATTGACTGCCATTATCCATAATTACAGTCTGAGGAATACCGTGAACAAGAAACACAGCTTCTTCCAAGATTCTAACTATTATGTCTGAAGTTGCACGTCTAATAGGAAAGATGAGACAGTATTTTGTAAAACAGCAAGTTACAACCAAGATATAATTATTTTGTTTTCTAGTAACTGGCAAAGGACCCATCAAATCCACCGAAATCATCTGAAATGGTCGTGAGCATTGTTTAGGACGACCCATTTCACCTAGTGTTTGATGATTTTGAATTTTATAAGAAAGACACTTGTCACATTCACCTACAAATTTCACAACATCATTGTACATACCGGGCCAATAATAACGTAAGGCCAAACGATGGTATGTTTTATAAGTTCCTAAATGACCAGCAGTAGGTTCGCTGTGATTATTATTAATAATTTCAGTGCGCAGCTCATTAGGAACCACCTCTTTCCAAGAAAAGTCAGAAGTTAGATGATTTTTTTTTTTACTCAACCTAAACAAAACATTATTTTTAATTAAAAAATTTGGAAAATTTTCCGGCTTTGTTAAGCAACCGTTGTAAATAGATTTGTACCATGAATCACTAGTTGTAGGATTATTATTTAAAACTTGAATTTCGGTAAGAGGTACTGATCGAGAGAGCGCGTCAGGTATAACATTATCAACTCCTCGACGATGCTTCAACTCGAAATTAAACGCAGATAAACGTACTCCCCAACGAGCAAGTCTACCAGTAGGGTTGGTCAATGAGAGGAACCACTTCAATGCACTATGGTCGGTGTAAACTTTAAATTGCTTACCATTTTCCAAATAGCATCTCCAGTGTTCCAGAGCGGTTATCACTGCTAAAGCCTCACGCTCTGTGATACTATAATTCCTTTCGGCTTGAGTTAGCGATTTGCTCATATAAGCAATGGGATGTTCTTTGCCTGAAATGGTCTGTGTAAGCATAGCTCCGATGCCATAGCTACTTGCATCTGTATGCACCTCAAATGGTTCCTCATAATTAGGGCAGGAAAGAACTGGAGCATATATTAAAGACTCCTTAAGCTTATGAAATGCTATATCCGCTTCAGTTGTCCAATTAAACGAATTGGTGCCCTTTTTACCTGACGTTAACTTATTGAGAGGGCCTGCTATAGTGCTGAAGTTTGGTACAAACCTACGGTACCATGTAGCAGTACCTAAAAACCTTTTCAGATCCTTACGAGATTTAGGTGTAGGATAATTTACGATTGCCTCAACTTTCTCAGGATCCGTACGTAGCCCACGACTATCAACTACATAACCTAAATATTTTAATTGACTACGGAAAAATTTACATTTCTCTAAATTTATAGTTAAACCTGCATGTTTTAATTTATCTAATATTTTTAACAATAACGAGACGTGGCTATTATAATCTTTAGAAACGCAAATGATGTCATCAACATACGCGAACACTTGAAGGTCAAATTCCTGAAATAGCATGTCTACAAGACGCTGTTGGGTAGCGGGAGCATTAGTGAGACCGAACGCAGTTCTTTTAAATCTGAAGGTGCCCCTTGTAGGTACGTAAAAAGCAGTCTTGTCTCTATCCTCAGGAGCTATCTCTATCTGCCAGAAAGATTTGGAAAGATCTAGACTTGACAAGAATCTAGCATCACGGAGATTGTCTAGGATCTCAGATATATAAGGCAGACTATAGGCATCTCGCTTGGTAACAGAATTGAGCTTGCGACTGTCAAGGCAAAACCTAGGTTGACCGTTCTTCTTATTGACGATGAGTACAGGAGATGACCAAGCACTCTCACATGGTTCAACAACGTCAAGAGCCAGCATTTCGTCAACCTGTTCCACAAGAATACGTTGCTTTTCAGGTGACATTCTATAATATCGCTGACGAATAGGCTGAGCGTCTCCAGTGTCTATGCGATGTATTATAAGATTGGTTTTACCTAAGCCCTTGCTTTCTATAGAAATATCTTTAAATTGATCAATGATTTTATCTGCCACTGACCTTTCCGAATCAGTAAGTGTTTCGTAACCGTGTATGACTGGTTCCTGTGCAGCCTCGGAGACATTAGTGTCAGCAATATTAATAGCATGCAAATATTTAGGACAAATGTCAAATTTACGCCAAAAGTCTACACCAAGAATAAGGTCAGTGTTAACATTTGGAATGACAAATGCCTTTATTAAATGAAACTGATGTTCAAAACATATAGGTAAATTAATAAAACCAATACTATCTAATGTCTGACCACCCGCAGCAGAAACTGTCAAATTACTGTCGTTTATAAGAACGAGTCCTAAAGAAATAAATTTATTATGCATATTATTACCTATTATAGTTACTGCAGAACCTGAATCGAGAAGACCATAAAAAGAAACATCATTGATAGTAACAGAAACATATGGACGATTATCATGAATTATATTATTTTTAAGAATTGTGTCAATTTTGTAATATTTAAAGTAAGAACTAACAGTTTGAAGCCATGCTTCCCAATCATCTTTATCAAAATTACTTGAAGTGTTTGGTACTGTGACACAATTCTTTTTAACTAGTTTTTTGAACTAGACGGCTGCACTTTACAACAATCAGGGCAGTTAGGTGTTTTGTAACCTTCACGACCACATTTAAAACAATAAATTTTACTTTTGTCCGCTTGACATTGACGCAAATTATGGGTGTTCTCACGACACCGTGGACAATAACGAGATTTAGGAACAGTAACATCAAGTGCATGAACATAATTTTTATTACCATTATTAATTTCTGATTTATATTTTTGTGTATTATTTATATTCTGTTTATTTTTATTAAAATTGTTACTATTATTAAAATTTTGATTATATCTAGAATAGTTATTATGTACCCTATTTTCATATTTAAAATTATGTTTACTATGATTACCTACATAAGCAAATTCAGGAGCTAAGGTATCACTACTAACCTTAGGAGGGTCACGAAAATGAGCTAGACGAGATTGAACAGTCTCATAATTACGGCAAATTGATCTAAGATCTGAAAGCGATTGTATGTTTGCTGATGAAGCTAATATATTTGCATAGACTGGACGAATATTGTGAAGAACAATTTCTAATTTGTCCTCTTCAGAAATACTCTTAGACAAGCGTGAAAACAATCCTGACATAATAGACAAATAAATAGTGATGTTCTCTGTCTCTCCTTGAGTTCGCGAGCGTATTTCAGATAGCAATCTATAATCGTAATCATATTGGTCAAAATCTTGTTTTAAAAGCTCTACAAGAATCTCGAAACTGGATATTTGATCTTTCATACCCCTATACCAATGCAAGGCGTCACCCACAAAAATCTCGGTAGCATGAGACAGTATTGTCGAACCGGAGATCTTTCGAGACTCACAATATTCCGTAACACGTTGAATAAATGCCCTAACGCAAGATTTGCCATCATATCTTAATTTATTAAAATCCGATGAACCACGGTTACATTCCACGGTGATGTTCAAAGGAGGCACTGAATCTAAGCTATCCTGTTTAGACGACAAAGATAAATGATCTGTGGCACCATCTTTCACAGTTTCAAAATTTTCTAATAATATCTTATACCTACTAACACATTCCTCATACAAAGGTGCGGTTAACTCATCAGTGGTAATGCGATTCAAACGGTGATATAGATGATTCAATAGGTTCTGAATTCGCATAACACTGCTCTTTTCTAATTGCGAATCAAGACTAGTTTCGATTTTTAATAGGACTTCGTTAACACCTGCTAAGTCTTCAGCTGTCGGTAATGAACTATACAAAATATCTTCTGACGGAAACAAAGGCCCTATTTTTGCTATTTGTTTTCGCATATCTTGTACCGTATGACTAGGTGTAGTACCTCTTATAGTTAATTCATAATCCAGCTCAGACTTTTGAAGTGACAAAAATTTTACAGGATGAGTCATTTTGTGTTATTAAAATTATTAAATGGGTAAGAGTTGAACCAGAAAACAGTAAAAAAGCAAAATATTCCTTCCGTTACAAAAAGAAAAAAATAACGTTTTGGTTGAATGCAACTCAAAATAAATAAATAAATAACAAAACAGCAAAACAAAAAATAAAAATATATAAATAGCAACTAGTGTGTACTGGCCTTAATAACACATGACATTTGACAAAAACAAAAATACTGTTATATTATTATTTTTTTTTTTTATTATAAAATAATATTATGTAGATAGTTATTAAATAATACAAATATCCTGTAGGTAGGTACACACCAGTTACCCGCAACCAAAAAAATAAAACGTTTTACAAAAATACAAAAAAAAGCACACATACACACAGCTACAAAGCGGAAGCGCAAATTAAGCTTTAAAAACCACGTTAAAGGGCGCCAGTGTGACGTCCGGGTGCTTAGGGGTAAAGAAACACCCGTTCATCCACAAAAATAAATTTATTAAAGTAAAATTAGGGTGTGGGTAGATAAGCCCGCTTAATTTGCTTTCCCGCTTTCGGCACTTCCCTGTATGCTCTCCACTCCAGGCGAGTTCTGCTGCCAGCCAGGTAAACAGATCCGTTTCTTAAGTGGGTGTGGTGCATACGGGAACAGGTGTTTTCGGGTGAGGCAGCACCCCAAGCCGTTGCCGCAGTCTGACGCCGTATTTGTATTTGTGCCTCTTTTTTAATGGTGTTCCATGAACCCTGAAATCCACCAGTTCAGCAAATTAAGCACGGTTCTCCAACAATCTGCTAGGTATTCACCACGAAGAAGCATAAATAACAGAGAACTACCGACTGTAGTGGTGAAGTGGCTTATAGAATTCGGAAGGAATTTCTATAATAATAATTGGTAATTAATATGAAAAATCAACCAAATCAATCAATATGAAAAAAACAAAAGAATAATATTTACCAAATAAGTTAAGATTAATGTAAAGTTAAACAAATTCTAATAGTTTTCGGCAGTTAATGTTTTTAAACCAAATAGGGCGGTATATAAAAAACTGTAATTACGTTACATTTCAATAAGCATATAAAATTTGCAAATAAACTAATTGTATACTTTACTATAAGCGCATCACAAGCAAGCTGTAATTAAAACATAAGAATAAAAGTATATAAAGCACCATAACACAAAATAATCAGCACTAAGATACAGTTAGATATTTCTAGTTCAACACTTACCCATTAACGGGGCAAACACCAAAACAAAGTGTATAATATTTTATTATTTAATTAAACACAAACTTTTCTTGAAGTTTCTCGCTTCAGAAACTTATATTAAAATCTCACTATAATATTTATTTGGCAAGCTAACGTCGTGAAGTCGTAAATGATGTTACGAGACGTGCGCGCCAAAATATTGTGTGTCTCTAATAAGAAAGACTTCCAAAAAAAAACATGGGCAACACCCGGCAGAATACCGGTCGTCCACGTCACAGCTTCGCAGAGCAGTCCAAGAAACGAGTCACCAAACAAAAGACAGCAGGCAATTATCGCAATGCATTGGTATAGTGTAATGTTGTTTGATTTTGAATTTTAAATTCAGAGGTATAAGTGTCTCTGTCAATTTACGTGACTAACCAAATAATTTTGTAAACGAGTAAAGTTGGTTGTTTGTTTTGATTATTTCATATTAGGTTTCATTAGCTATAAAATTTATTTATTTATTTATTTATTTCTTCTTACATCTATCTTTACAAAATAGGATTATGTTTAAGGTAATTACTACTAATATTTAACTTTATGTAACTACAACGTTACAATCGAAAGTGAAAATAGAGTTTAAGTTTTGGTTTAATTTTAAGAGTTTTGTGCGCGGAAAGCGTAGGAAAGTCGACACATTGCCACCACTGCGCATCCGACCTCGACTCGGCCCAGCACACGCTGGCGGAGTGCCCCGCGTGGGCCTCCGAGCGCCGAGTCTTGGTCGCAGAGATCGGGCGAGATCTGTCTCCGCCGGCATTGATTGCGGCAATGCTGGCGGACGAGGGAGGTTGGAGGGCTGTGGCCTCCTTCTGTGAAGCAGTAATGCTTCTGAGGCCGCCGAGCGGGGTCGGGAGATGGCCGATCCCGCTCAAAGGAGGCGGCGCCGGGCTCGGTAGCACGGCTGCGGCGCCATCGCGGATATAGCGACCCAAGAGGGACCACGCCCCTTCCGTGGCCAGGGGCGTCGTTGGTGGAGGAGATGTAGCCTCCCCTGTGGGCAGGGGAGCGGAGGTTGCGGATTCCTGGAAGTCGCTTCGCGTTAATGCATTTTCCTTTGGGGAACAAAAAAAATAAAGGCCTCCCCCTTTTGGGGAGGAGAGCCTCACATAATCGCCGGCTCTCCGCAGCCGGGTTATGCAATTTAATGCATTTTCCTTAGGGGAACAAAAAGAAAGGTTGATCGTTTCCAGGTGTTTATATCCCACGCAACATAACCGCTATGTCTTTTTAGTTTAGTTCAACGCCATCTGTGCAACGCCCATGTGCCATAGCTAAACTATAACCGTGTGCTTTGTTGTGCTTCACAGTGGCGAGGCAAATAGCAATGAAAACATACGTAGTTCCAACAACTGCCACTAATGGGAGCTGTTTAGCGGACGGCAACTGGAATGTAATAATTACTGTGAATTGTAATTGAGCCTTCTAGCGAGTGGAGTCGATATTAATATATATTTTTTTTATGTTTGTCGAATCGTTGTGTGTATCGAGCAGGTGGTGGAGATGGTGTCGGTGGCGACGGGCGCCGTGACGCTGGCCATCGGCGACGGCGCCAACGACGTGGCCATGATCCAGCGCGCCGCCGTGGGCGTGGGCATCTCCGGCGTGGAGGGGCTGCAGGCCGTGTGCGCCTCCGACTACAGCGTGGCACAGGTACTGCTGCCTGCTGCCTGCTGCCTGCTGCCCACGACGTGGCCATGATCCAGCGCGCCGCCGTGGGCGTGGGCATCTCCGGCGTGGAGGGGCTGCAGGCCGTGTGCGCCTCCGACTACAGCGTGGCACAGGTACTGCTGCCTGCTGCCTGCTGCCTGCTGCCTGCTGCCCACGACGTGGCCATGATCCAGCGCGCCGCCGTGGGCGTGGGCATCTCCGGCGTGGAGGGGCTGCAGGCCGTGTGCGCCTCCGACTACAGCGTGGCACAGGTACTGCTGCCTGCTGCCTGCTGCCTGCTGCCTGCTGCCCACGACGTGGCCATGATCCAGCGCGCCGCCGTGGGCTGGGCATCTCCGGCGTGGAGGGGCTGCAGGCCGTGTGCGCCTCCGACTACAGCGTGGCACAGGTACTGCTGCCTGCTGCCTGCTGCCTGCTGCCACGACGTGGCCATTGATCCAGCGCGCCGCCGTGGGCGTGGCATCTCCGGCGTGGAGGGGCTGCAGGCCGTGTGCGCCTCCGACTACAGCGTGGCACAGGTACTGCTGCCTGCTGCCTGCTGCCTGCTGCCCACGACGTGGCCATGATCCAGCGCGCCGCCGTGGGCGTGGGCATCTCCGGCGTGGAGGGGCTGCAGGCCGTGTGCGCCTCCGACTACAGCGTGGCACAGGTACTGCTGCCTGCTGCCTGCTGCCTGCTGCCTGCTGCCCACGACGTGGCCATGATCCAGCGCGCCGCCGTGGGTGTGGGCATCTCCGGCGTGGAGGGGCTGCAGGCCGTGTGCGCCTCCGACTACAGCGTGGCACAGGTACTGCTGCCTGCTGCCTGCTGCCTGCTGCCTGCTGCCCACGACGTGGCCATGATCCAGCGCGCCGCCGTGGGCGTGGGCATCTCCGGCGTGGAGGGGCTGCAGGCGGCCGTGTGCGCCTCCGACTACAGCGTGGCACAGGTACTGCTGCCTGCTGCCTGCTGCCTGCTGCCTGCTGCCCACGACGTGGCCATGATCCAGCGCGCCGCCGTGGGCGTGGGCATCTCCGGCGTGGAGGGGCTGCAGGCCGTGTGCGCCTCCGACTACAGCGTGGCACAGGTACTGCTGCCTGCTGCCTGCTGCCTGCTGCCCACGACGTGGCCATGATCCAGCGCGCCGCCGTGGGCGTGGGCATCTCCGGCGTGGAGGGGCTGCAGGCCGTGTGCGCCTCCGACTACAGCGTGGCACAGGTACTGCTGCCTGCTGCCTGCTGCCTGCTGCCCACGACGTGGCCATGATCCAGCGCGCCGCCGTGGGCGTGGGCATCTCCGGCGTGGAGGGGCTGCAGGCCGTGTGCGCCTCCGACTACAGCGTGGCACAGGTACTGCTGCCTGCTGCCTGCTGCCTGCTGCCTGCTGCCCACGACGTGGCCATGATCCAGCGCGCCGCCGTGGGCGTGGGCATCTCCGGCGTGGAGGGGCTGCAGGCCGTGTGCGCCTCCGACTACAGCGTGGCACAGGTACTGCTGCCTGCTGCCTGCTGCCTGCTGCCTGCTGCCCACGACGTGGCCATGATCCAGCGCGCCGCCGTGGGCGTGGGCATCTCCGGCGTGGAGGGGCTGCAGGCCGTGTGCGCCTCCGACTACAGCGTGGCACAGGTACTGCTGCCTGCTGCCTGCTGCCTGCTGCCCACGACGTGGCCATGATCCAGCGCGCCGCCGTGGGGTGGGCATCTCCGGCGTGGAGGGGCTGCAGCCGTGTGCGCCTCCGACTACAGCGTGGCACAGGTACTGCTGCCTGCTGCCTGCTGCCTGCTGCCTGCTGCCCACGACGTGGCCATGATCCAGCGCGCCGCCGTGGGCGTGGGCATCTCCGGCGTGGAGGGGCTGCAGGCCGTGTGCGCCTCCGACTACAGCGTGGCACAGGTACTGCTGCCTGCTGCCTGCTGCCTGCTGCCTGCTGCCCACGACGTGGCCATGATCCAGCGCGCCGCCGTGGGCGTGGGCATCTCCGGCGTGGAGGGGCTGCAGGCCGTGTGCGCCTCCGACTACAGCGTGGCACAGGTACTGCTGCCTGCTGCCTGCTGCCTGCTGCCTGCTGCCCACGACGTGGCCATGATCCAGCGCGCCGCCGTGGGCGTGGGCATCTCCGGCGTGGAGGGGCTGCAGGCCGTGTGCGCCTCCGACTACAGCGTGGCACAGGTACTGCTGCCTGCTGCCTGCTGCCTGCTGCCCACGACGTGGCCATGATCCAGCGCGCCGCCGTGGGCGTGGGCATCTCCGGCGTGGAGGGGCTGCAGGCCGTGTGCGCCTCCGACTACAGCGTGGCACAGGTACTGCTGCCTGCTGCCGGCTGCCTGCTGCCTGCTGTACGAGCTGCAGGCAGCCGTCTACACCTTCGACTATATATAATTTTAATTGGTCTTTGTTCTATGGTAGCAATAAAGTTTCTACCCCCGTCAAGTAAATCATGTTTTTTATATCCAGTTCCGGTTCCTGCTGCGGCTGCTGTTGGTGCACGGCGCGTGGAACTACTCCCGCATCAGCAAACTGATCCTGTACTCGTTCTACAAGAACATCTGCCTGTACGTGATCGAGCTCTGGTTCGCCGTCTACTCTGCTTGGTGAGTTTAACGTATTAGTTATTAAATTATGAGTTATTTGCTCAGAAATATTGAATTATAAAAGACAATCCTTTAAAAAAGATTTTTTTTAATTACTATTTAATAAAAATTTGAAAAATAAAGTCCGGAATTTAATTTATTAAAAAATTTTGCTGTTTCATTAAATGTAAAAAAAATTAAATCCCTTTCGCAGGTCTGGACAGATCCTGTTCGAACGGTGGACCATTGGGTTCTACAACGTGATCTTCACGGCGTTACCGCCCTTCGCCATCGGACTGTTTGATAAGCTGTGCTCGCCCGAGATCATGTTGAGGGTAAGTTTGTTAATGTTTTTTTGATTTGGGGTGCGATTACACTATTATACAAAACACCATAAAACGTCTTTTTTTTTTTAATTTTCTCTACAACCAAATTTTTGTCTGTATGGAAAGGCTATTACTACAGCCACGTAAAAACAAATTGTAGCAAGATTAATAAAATAGATTTAAATTCAAATGACCTTATAACACAGAGAGAATATTTAATCATAAATCCAATCTCAATCCTATCAGCTCTGTCCAAAATATTGGAACGGGTCTTTAACACGCGGCTTATAAAATTCCTAGAAGAAATGTCCATCATATCCTCACAGCAATATGGTTTCCGTGCCAATAGATCAACTGCAGATGCTGTTCATGATTTTACGAATACTGTGGTAAGAGGCTTGGATAGTGGACAGAAATGCTTAGGTATCCTACTTCATCTAGCGAAGGCATTTGATACTGTTTCGATACCTCTACTTCTACAAAAACTAGAGACTGTGAGAATCCGCAATAACCAGCTTCAACTCTTCAAAAGCTATCTAACAAATAGAAGTCGAAGAGTTATGATCTGTGGCACTGCTAGTTCTGATTAGACTATTGAATATGGCGTGCCGCAGGGCAGTATTCTAGAGCCTACGCTCTTCTTGGTCTATATAAATGAACTGTGCTGCCTTAATATTCCAAATCGTAAAATAGTATCCTTTGCAGATGACACAACATTGCTTGTTTTCCGCCGAAACTTGGGTTGACGCTTATTGCCGAGCCCAGGCTGGATTCAATATTGTAACAAATTGGTTGAGATCTAATCTAATGACCCTCAACGTTCTCAAGACTCATGTCATCAATTTTACAATGAGAAATACGAGCCAGATTCCTAGCAATCTTTCGATTATGGCTCACTCGCAATATCACCCCCCTACCATAGCTGAAGCCCAATGTGAATATCCTAGGTTAAATAAATCTGACACTGTTAAATATCTTGGTGTTATGATTGACAACAGATTATCCTTTCAAGCACATATAAATCTTACTGCAGCTAGGCTTCGAAAACTAATGCATGTGTTTAAAAATTTGCGTAATGTGGCTGATCCTCACGTAGTAAGGTCAGTTTATATTACCCTATGCCAGTCGCTTCTTATATATTGTATTACCACTTGGGGAGGCTCTGCGAAATCACATATGATCCAACTTGAGAGAGCCCAAAGAGCAGTTTTTAAAGTTTGCACACCCACTCCAAAATATCAAAATGGAGAAACAAGAAGTACGAAGCGTCATCAAATACTTCTGCTTGAAAAAAATGTCCACCAAAGACATTCATATAGACTTGGTGGAAACATTAGGGGACTCCATATTCTACAACTGCACGCTGGTGCAAGGAGTTTAAGATGGGAAGAACATCCACGGAAGACGAACACCGCGAAGGCCGCCCATCTTGTTCCCTCACTGAGGAAAACGTCAAAAAAGTTGAAGATCTGGTTTTGGCAGACCGAAGAGTGACCATTCGACATTAGTATTATGGCCAAGGCTAGGCTTAGTTTAGTCATAACCTCCCGAACGTCTCCCGTACCCAGGAACGACACTTGCCGTGTCGTTCCTGGGTACGTTTCGTGCTCCTTGTGAGGATTCTCTGCCTTCTCCTGAGGAAAAAAACAAGAGCCTCTTATTTCTTTTCTCATAAGTGGTATGAAAATCGGAACATAATTTTTGGTGTGGACGGAAGGTGATTAAATTTACTGTTTTCCTTCCTTTTTCTTATCATTTTAGTAACTTTTGTACGATATAAAAGTTCATGTTTTATATGGTTTGTCTTATTAACATATGATGTCCAATTTTATTGGCGATAGCCAATTTTAATTCAACAATATTTTTGTATTTTTATTTTTTAACCCATATAAAAAATAAAATGAAGCGGCTAATTAAAATAAGAGATATACAAAGAATAGTCGCTTAGTAAATCCCTTTGATCCTTGAGAAGGTTGGACAGTGGTTCTACAAATTACTATGTCTATGGACGTAAGCGGTGAACGGGTAGGAGTATAAGGAGTGAGAGAGAGTGAGTGGAGTGCGTTCGGTCCGGCAGCACCCGCTGCTGTACGCGGCGTCGCAGCGCGGGCTGCAGTTCCGCGTGCGCGTGTTCTGGGCGTGGTGCGTCAACGCGCTGCTGCACTCCGTCGTGCTGTTCTGGGGCGGCGCCGCGCTGGCCGCGCACCACGTGCTGTGGCCGCACGGCCGCGACGGCGGCTACCTCGTGCTGGGCAACCTGGTCTACACGGTGAGTGTGCTGCTGCTGCTGCTGCTGCTGCTGCTGCGTGCTGGCCGCGCACCACGTGCTGTGGCCGCACGGCCGCGACGGCGGCTACCTCGTGCTGGGCAACCTGGTCTACACGGTGAGTGTGCTGCTGCTGCTGCTGCTGCTGCTGCGTGCTGGCCGCGCACCACGTGCTGTGGCCGCACGGCCGCGACGGCGGCTACCTCGTGCTGGGCAACCTGGTCTACACGGTGAGTGTGCTGCTGCTGCTGCTGCTGCTGCTGCTGCGTGCTGGCCGCGCACCACGTGCTGTGGCCGCACGGCCGCGACGGCGGCTACCTCGTGCTGGGCAACCTGGTCTACACGGTGAGTGTGCTGCTGCTGCTGCTGCTGCTGCTGCTGCTGCTGCGTGCTGGCCGCGCACCACGTGCTGTGGCCGCACGGCCGCGACGGCGGCTACCTCGTGCTGGGCAACCTGGTCTACACGGTGAGTGTGCTGCTGCTGCTGCTGCTGCTGCTGCGTGCTGGCCGCGCACCACGTGCTGTGGCCGCACGGCCGCGACGGCGGCTACCTCGTGCTGGGCAACCTGGTCTACACGGTGAGTGTGCTGCTGCTGCTGCTGCTGCTGCTGCTGCGTGCTGGCCGCGCACCACGTGCTGTGGCCGCACGGCCGCGACGGCGGCTACCTCGTGCTGGGCAACCTGGTCTACACGGTGAGTGTGTGCTGCTGCTGCTGCTGCTGCTGCGCTGCTGCTGCGTGCTGGCCGCGCACCACGTGCTGTGGCCGCACGGCCGCGACGGCGGCTACCTCGTGCTGGGCAACCTGGTCTACACGGTGAGTGTGTGCTGCTGCTGCTGCTGCTGCTGCTGCGTGCTGGCCGCGCACCACGTGCTGTGGCCGCACGGCCGCGACGGCGGCTACCTCGTGCTGGGCAACCTGGTCTACACGGTGAGTGTGCTGCTGCTGCTGCTGCTGCTGCTGCTGCTGCTGCGTGCTGGCCGCGCACCACGTGCTGTGGCCGCACGGCCGCGACGGCGGCTACCTCGTGCTGGGCAACCTGGTCTACACGGTGAGTGTGCTGCTGGCTGCTGCTGCTGCTGCGTGCTGCCGCGCGCACCACGTGCTGTGGCCGCACGGCCGCGACGGCGGCTACCTCGTGCTGGGCAACCTGGTCTACACGGTGAGTGTGCTGCTGCTGCTGCTGCTGCTGCTGCGTGCTGGCCGCGCACCACGTGCTGTGGCCGCACGGCCGCGACGGCGGCTACCTCGTGCTGGGCAACCTGGTCTACACGGTGAGTGTGCTGCTGCTGCTGCTGCTGCTGCTGCTGCTGCTGCGTGCTGGCCGCGCACCACGTGCTGTGGCCGCACGGCCGCGACGGCGGCTACCTCGTGCTGGGCAACCTGGTCTACACGGTGAGTGTGCTGCTGCTGCTGCTGCTGCTGCTGCGTGCTGGCCGCGCACCACGTGCTGTGGCCGCACGGCCGCGACGGCGGCTACCTCGTGCTGGGCAACCTGGTCTACACGGTGAGTGTGCTGCTGCTGCTGCTGCTGCTGCGTGCTGGCCGCGCACCACGTGCTGTGGCCGCACGGCCGCGACGGCGGCTACCTCGTGCTGGGCAACCTGGTCTACACGGTGAGTGTGCTGCTGCTGCTGCTGCTGCTGCTGCTGCTGCTGCTGCTGCTGCGTGCTGGCCGCGCACCACGTGCTGTGGCCGCACGGCCGCGACGGCGGCTACCTCGTGCTGGGCAACCTGGTCTACACGGTGAGTGTGCTGCTGCTGCTGCTGCTGCTGCTGCGTGCTGGCCGCGCACCACGTGCTGTGGCCGCACGGCCGCGACGGCGGCTACCTCGTGCTGGGCAACCTGGTCTACACGGTGAGTGTGCTGCTGCTGCTGCTGCTGCTGCTGCGTGCTGGCCGCGCGCACCACGTGCTGTGGCCGCACGGCCGCGACGGCGGCTACCTCGTGCTGGGCAACCTGGTCTACACGGTGAGTGTGCTGCTGCTGCTGCTGCTGCTGCTGCGTGCTGGCCGCGCACCACGTGCTGTGGCCGCACGGCCGCGACGGCGGCTACCTCGTGCTGGGCAACCTGGTCTACACGGTGAGTGTGCTGCTGCTGCTGCTGCTGCTGCTGCGTGCTGGCCGCGCACCACGTGCTGTGGCCGCACGGCCGCGACGGCGGCTACCTCGTGCTGGGCAACCTGGTCTACACGGTGAGTGTGCTGCTGCTGCTGCTGCAACCTTGTAGACACCACTAGTAGACGAGGAACGCTGTGGCCATGAGTGTTGCATAGGGACTGTGTACCGGTATGGGTCTATGGGGCGGTAATCTATCTTCGTAGTATAACCACCGAAACGCGATATGATATCACGGAGCGATGTATCTATTTGATCTGCCTAAATACAAAAGAAACATTTCAAGATGGCGTAATATCGCACCGTCATATTTTGTCAAAGAACTAACACTACAAATAATAAACATTTTTAAATTAATAAAATTACTATCGCAGTATTCACAGAATCAAATGAAGTTATTTCTCAATGTACAAAGTACACGTGGCAAATAATGACAATTCGGTGCATGTCGCGGCAGTACGTGGTGCTGACGGTGTGCCTGAAGGCGGGGCTGATCACGCACTCGTGGACGTGCGTCACGCACCTCGCCATCTGGGGCTCCGTGGCCATGTGGGGGCTCTTCATATTGGTCTACAGGTGAGTGGCCAAGCTGGACCTGCTACGTCATATAAGGGTATTATCCCAATAATTACAAGTTCACGTCATCTTCGGCGCAGCTCGAGATTATCTGTACATATCTATTACGGCAAGCAGATGAGGTTGATTTGGATCACGAAAACCTTGAGCAAACAAAGATGTTTATCTAGATATCTAGATAAACATCTTTACAAGTGGCGTTTGAAAGAGAAGAATGTGATAACAAACTGTGATATTATGATTGAGGGTAAAAAAGTAGAACAAGTGAAAGAATTTGTATATTTGGGTTCACAGTTTACGAGAGATGGGAAGTGTGATGGTGATATTGAAAGAAGAGTTTTGAAAGGGAATCAAGTAAATGGGTCACTTCATAACTTCATGAATAGCCAGAGCGTATCACAAGAGCACGACTGGCTGTGCATGGAACCGTGTTGATCCCGACATTGATGTATGGTAGTGAATGTTGGGTGTGGCAGAAAAAAACATAAAAGTAGGATTAATGCTGTGGAGATAAGAAGCTTGAGAAGTATAATTGGAGTGAATCTGAAGGACAAAGTCAGGAACAGTGTGATAAGGGAGCGATGCGGCGTAGTTGAAGATGTAGTGACAAAGATAGAGAAAGGATTCTTAGATGGTTCGGCCATGTTGAAAGAATGAATGAAGGAAGATTAACGAAAGAGATACACAAGGTAAGAATGATAGGACGAATCGGTGCAGGTCGACCTAGACGGACATATCTCGATCAAATCGAAGATGTCCTAAAGAAAGGCCAGGTCAAGAGTACTCGCAACCGACGAGCATGCATGAAGACGCTCATGAAAGTGCAGGAAGCAAGAGAAGTCTGCCAGGATCGTAGCAAGTGGAGAGAGGTGGTCTCTGCCTACCCCATTGGGAAGAAGGCGTGACATATATGATAATAATGTATGTATGTATAATAATAATTCACCTAGACACTTGGCGGTCCACCACAGTGCGTTTTTCCAGGAATTTTCTACCACGCACTACTAAACTGTGGAATGAATTGTCACCTGCAGTTTTCGCAAACCGATGCGATATCCAAACCTTAAAAAAAAGAGCATATTCCCATTTAAAAGGCCGGCAACGCATCTGTGAGTCCTCTGGTGTTGCGGGTGTCCATGGGTTATCGCGTCCAACGGTTATCGCTTACCATCAGGTGAACCGTTTGCTGCCCTATCCTATAAAAAAATAAAAATAACCAATGAGCACCGTTGGTCCCCGCAGCAACCTGTACCCCACGGTGCTGATCGGCGCCGTGATGCGCGGCATGGACCGCATGGTGTTCAGCTCGCTGGTGTTCTGGCTGGGGCTGGTGCTGGTGCCGCTGGCCACGCTGCTGCCCGACCTGCTGGTCACCGTGTGAGTGGCTACCTATGTCTACCTACCGCTACCTACCTCTGGGGCTGGTGCTGGTGCCGCTGGCCACGCTGCTGCCCGACCTGCTGGTCACCGTGTGAGTGGCTACCTATGTCTACCTACCGCTACCTACCTCTGGGGCTGGTGCTGGTGCCGCTGGCCACGCTGCTGCCCGACCTGCTGGTCACCGTGTGAGTGGCTACCTATGTCTACCTACCGCTACCTACCTCTGGGGCTGGTGCTGGTGCCGCTGGCCACGCTGCTGCCCGACCTGCTGGTCACCGTGTGAGTGGCTACCTATGTCTACCTACCGCTACCTACCTCTGGGGCTGGTGCTGGTGCCGCTGGCCACGCTGCTGCCCGACCTGCTGGTCACCGTGTGAGTGGCTACCTATGTCTACCTACCGCTACTACCTCTGGGGCTGGTGCTGGTGCCGCTGGCCACGCTGCTGCCCGACCTGCTGGTCACCGTGTGAGTGGCTACCTATGTCTACCTACCGCTACCTACCTCTGGGGCTGGTGCTGGTGCCGCTGGCCACGCTGCTGCCCGACCTGCTGGTCACCGTGTGAGTGGCTACCTATGTCTACCTACCGCTACCTACCTCTGGGGCTGGTGCTGGTGCCGCTGGCCACGCTGCTGCCCGACCTGCTGGTCACCGTGTGAGTGGCTACCTATGTCTACCTACCGCTACCTACCTCTGGGGCTGGTGCTGGTGCCGCTGGCCACGCTGCTGCCCGACCTGCTGGTCACCGTGTGAGTGGCTACCTATGTCTACCTACCGCTACCTACCTCTGGGGCTGGTGCTGGTGCCGCTGGCCACGCTGCTGCCCGACCTGCTGGTCACCGTGTGAGTGGCTACCTATGTCTACCTACCGCTACCTACCTCTGGGGCTGGTGCTGGTGCCGCTGGCCACGCTGCTGCCCGACCTGCTGGTCACCGTGTGAGTGGCTACCTATGTCTACCTACCGCTACCTACCTCTGGGGCTGGTGCTGGTGCCGCTGGCCACGCTGCTGCCCGACCTGCTGGTCACCGTGTGAGTGGCTACCTATGTCTACCTACCGCTACCTACCTCTGGGGCTGGTGCTGGTGCCGCTGGCCACGCTGCTGCCCGACCTGCTGGTCACCGTGTGAGTGGCTACCTATGTCTACCTACCGCTACCTACCTCTGGGGCTGGTGCTGGTGCCGCTGGCCACGCTGCTGCCCGACCTGCTGGTCACCGTGTGAGTGGCTACCTATGTCTACCTACCGCTACCTACCTCTGGGGCTGGTGCTGGTGCCGCTGGCCACGCTGCTGCCCGACCTGCTGGTCACCGTGTGAGTGGCTACCTATGTCTACCTACCGCTACCTACCTCTGGGGCTGGTGCTGGTGCCGCTGGCCACGCTGCTGCCCGACCTGCTGGTCACCGTGTGAGTGGCTACCTATGTCTACCTACCGCTACCTACCTCTGGGGCTGGTGCTGGTGCCGCTGGCCACGCTGCTGCCCGACCTGCTGGTCACCGTGTGAGTGGCTACCTATGTCTACCTACCGCTACCTACCTCTGGGGCTGGTGCTGGTGCCGCTGGCCACGCTGCTGCCCGACCTGCTGGTCACCGTGTGAGTGGCTACCTATGTCTACCTACCGCTACCTACCTCTGGGGCTGGTGCTGGTGCCGCTGGCCACGCTGCTGCCCGACCTGCTGGTCACCGTGTGAGTGGCTACCTATGTCTACCTACCGCTACCTACCTCTGGGGCTGGTGCTGGTGCCGCTGGCCACGCTGCTGCCCGACCTGCTGGTCACCGTGTGAGTGGCTACCTATGTCTACCTACCGCTACCTACCTCTGGGGCTGGTGCTGGTGCCGCTGGCCGCGCTGCTGCCCGACCTGCTGGTCACCGTGTGAGTGGCTACCTATGTCTACCTACCGCTACCTACCTCTGGGGCTGGTGCTGGTGCCGCTGGCCACGCTGCTGCCGACCTGCTGGTCACCGTGTGAGTGGCTACCTATGTCTACCTACCGCTACCTACCTCTGGGGCTGGTGCTGGTGCCGCTGGCCACGCTGCTGCCCGACCTGCTGGTCACCGTGTGAGTGGCTACCTATGTCTACCTACCGCTACCTACCTCTGGGGCTGGTGCTGGTGCCGCTGGCCACGCTGCTGCCCGACCTGCTGGTCACCGTGTGAGTGGCTACCTATGTCTACCTACCGCTACCTACCTCTGGGGCTGGTGCTGGTGCCGCTGGCCACGCTGCTGCCCGACCTGCTGGTCACCGTGTGAGTGGCTACCTATGTCTACCTACCGCTACCTACCTCTGGGGCTGGTGCTGGTGCCGCTGGCCACGCTGCTGCCCGACCTGCTGGTCACCGTGTGAGTGGCTACCTATGTCTACCTACCGCTACCTACCTCTGGGGCTGGTGCTGGTGCCGCTGGCCACGCTGCTGCCCGACCTGCTGGTCACCGTGTGAGTGGCTACCTATGTCTACCTACCGCTACCTACCTCTGGGGCTGGTGCTGGTGCCGCTGGCCACGCTGCTGCCCGACCTGCTGGTCACCGTGTGAGTGGCTACCTATGTCTACCTACCGCTACCTACCTCTGGGGCTGGTGCTGGTGCCGCTGGCCACGCTGCTGCCCGACCTGCTGGTCACCGTGTGAGTGGCTACCTATGTCTACCTACCGCTACCTACCTCTGGGGCTGGTGCTGGTGCCGCTGGCCACGCTGCTGCCCGACCTGCTGGTCACCGTGTGAGTGGCTACCTATGTCTACCTACCGCTACCTACCTCTGGGGCTGGTGCTGGTGCCGCTGGCCACGCTGCTGCCGACCTGCTGGTCACCGTGTGAGTGGCTACCTATGTCTACCTACCGCTACCTACCTCTGGGGCTGGTGCTGGTGCCGCTGGCACGCTGCTGCCCGACCTGCTGGTCACCGTGTGAGTGGCTACCTATGTCTACCTACCGCTACCTACCTCTGGGGCTGGTGCTGGTGCCGCTGGCCACGCTGCTGCCCGACCTGCTGGTCACCGTGTGAGTGGCTACCTATGTCTACCTACCGCTACCTACCTCTGGGGCTGGTGCTGGTGCCGCTGGCCACGCTGCTGCCCGACCTGCTGGTCACCGTGTGAGTGGCTACCTATGTCTACCTACCGCTACCTACCTCTGGGGCTGGTGCTGGTGCCGCTGGCCACGCTGCTGCTGCCCGACCTGCTGGTCACCGTGTGAGTGGCTACCTATGTCTACCTACCGCTACCTACCTACCTCTGGGGCTGGTGCTGGTGCCGCTGGCCGCGCTGCTGCCCGACCTGCTGGTCACCGTGTGAGTGGCTACCTATGTCTACCTACCGCTACCTACCTCTGGGGCTGGTGCTGGTGCCGCTGGCCACGCTGCTGCCCGACCTGCTGGTCACCGTGTGAGTGGCTACCTATGTCTACCTACCGCTACCTACCTCTGGCTGCTTATGACATTTTTGAAAAGTTTCGTACGATACTCCATTAGTGATTTGAGCACAGAAGAGTAGAAGACCGAATCCCTGAACTATATATTTATGTCGCAGCCAACTGGTTAAAATAGCCGTTCAATCAAACACCTAGCCCTTTGACTGAACAACGCCATTCAACCATACGTCTAGCTTATTAATTGAATATTTGAGTCGCTCATAACGTTCAACACTACAGCTGATTCAAAAGCCGCCGTCTAATAGAATTAGTTCAGCGCTCACCACCGCAGCGCTAGGTGCGTTTTGTTTTCAATATGGCGTCGACTAGCTGTGTTTGTGAATGTTTCAAGATATTTCTCGGAAAGTAAGTAGTAAATATACCTAAAGACACAGAAATTACTAAGTCAATTACGAGTGATACGAGTGAGTCAAAATTTAAACAAATATTCGAGGAGAAATTACGGAATTATGAAAAGATTTTTGCTTCGTAAATTTTTGAGTTTGTAATTTTTTGCTTCGTGCAATAAACAATATTATGATTAATAATTTGTTTTTCTTTTTTACTTATTTCATCAAACTTTCGGTCACCTTTTAAACTAAATTCAAGAATAACCTCCCAAGAAATTACAAAAAGTCTTTCTATTCTCTCAAATTAAGTATTAAACTAATGGTTACCTTAGTTAATTTGCTAAGCGTCGTCTAGCTGTAATGTTGAACGCTGCAATTGACAAGTCGGCTAAGTCTGTTTTTAGGATTTTACCTATAATTATTCAATATTTTCTCAACTTCAACGAACATTTTAAAAAAAGAATTGGCCATATTGTTTCAGGTGTTCTCGAGTTAGACGCTTACCAAAACATTTTATATATTATAAGATTATTGCGTTTCTAGCATCCACAACTCTGCGTTCAAGACGATGACGGAGGCTGTGCGTGAGAGCGAGATAAAGCAGCGAGATCCCGCTGCACTGCTCTCGCACCCGAGGAACTCGTGAGTACACACACGCAGACATACACTCAAACACATTACGGAACTAATACCAACGTCAAGACATATTTTTATCGATTCTTTTGAGTGTATTAGTTCTATCAATATTATATTATAATATAATTTATTAAAACAGACTATATTATTTTTGGTTCAAATCTTAAAAATAAACATGTTTGATAACAAAATCTAACAACACGAATCGTAATGTCCATGCATGATTACTTTAATGAAAAATAAATACTACCAAAAAAGCAGAATATAGTCAATTAGATAAAAATAATAAAAGGTTGTCACAATTTGGGTGTTTTATTTTAATATTTAAAAAATAAGTAAAGTAAACAAGAAATAAGTATTTTAATTTAGTAAAGATGGTTCAGACAATAGAACTTACAATTTCGCTATTCTCTGTAGACTTTTATTAACCACATTTTATATATCTTATTTGTAAATTAATACTTAAATAAACATTTATCTGTACCATTTTTAAGAGTGCTGTACGTACCAGTAAGTACAAGTCACCTTGTCTAAGACTTTTTTAAATCTATTGATAAATGATTCCTAACACATATTCTATTATAAATAATCTAACAAAAAAAAAATAAAGTCAATCATGCATCGATATTGTGTTATATGGGGCCAAAGCACACATCCTATATTTGGGTCCAACGCATACATTCTATATTTGGGTCCAAAGCATACATTCTATATTTGGGTCCAAAGCACACATTCTATATTTGGGTCCAAAGCATACATTCTATATTTGGGTCCAAAGCATACATTCTATATTTGGGTCCAAAGCACAACTTCTATAATTAATTACTACAGATATAAGGTATCACGTTTGTCGAGCTTTGGGCGATAAATTAGTCAGAAGCTGACAATAGACCAGACACATAAGATACAGGCGCCAGCTGTCCTTACAGTAAATACAGTCAATAATATCTAACTTTGCATGTACTCATACTTTTTAATATCTAAATGAGTGCATTAACCAAACATAGAATCGGAGACGTCTTCACTCTCTCGCTATTGGTATACGACATAAGGAAATTACACCAATTGGCCGAATTGTAATAACATTTATAATTTACCTGTGTTTCTACGTCAAAAGGCTGCGCCCGTATCTTATATTTTTAAGCTGTTTTCTTAACTATTTTTTTAATCCTAGAATTGCTAAACAAAATATAAACATTATTAATAATACAAAACCAATTGAATTTTCAATAATAATACCCAACCAACTGGGTAGATAACCTATTTCAATATATTTTTATAAAGTCTCGTTATAATGTTTACAATTATTATTGGTAGATAGTGTAAGAAGATAGATTAAAATAAATAAAATATTAAAAAAAACATATAAATTACGTTCTGGAAACAGCTTAGGTCAAGTCACTATGCAGCAGACATATTTTGTTATCTAGGGTCTGGATATGGGTTTTTGAATGTGTGACATTTTGTGCCAGTCCGATCCTAGGTAATTGTTTATTTAATGAATAACTTTACTGGTTTATTGGTATACTAGATTTATTGCTTTTGCCCACGGTGTGGGTTTGATTCCCCTCAAGATATGTATTTTGATCGACTCCTTGTGTTGTTTGAGTGTGGATGCGAGTGTCCGTTCACGTGTTTGCATTATTTTGGATTGAGCTGTTCAGACTGACATACAAATAAAATTAACACCAATTTATTTTATATTGGGTTGTTTTAAATCATTAACCATATTTGTATATATTTATGTAAGTATTTATGTGTGTTAACAACATATTGTATTATATTATGTATCCGTTTTTTTGACGTGCAACATTTGTAAGTTTATTAGTATAGTATTCACACTAAACATATACTAATTATATGTATTATCAGAATGTGCATCTTAAAAACAAATTAAAATCATATTTAATGTCGTTTGATAGAATGTGCATCTTAAAAACAAATTAAAATCATATTTAATGTCGTTTGATGCAATATAGTTTATGTTAATAATTAAATTTCTTTTATAATTGTTGCTACTGGTGGTACATTCTGGTAATGAAATGTAGATATTGTGTTAACACGTACAGCTGATTTTGCAAAATGAACCTTAAGACTCGTATAAATAAATGCATTTCAAAGTTGACTCAAATGCGATGAGATGCAAATATTATTAATACGAGCCATAGAGAAATATTCGCAGCCATTCACGTCACTATGTGTATGTAACACGTTAAACAGCTTTCACTGTACGCTTCCATTGAAATTTATTATACAAGTATGCTGAATTAATCGTGGCAGTGTGTTTTTGTTTGCACGCATTGCAAAATTAGTGCGAAGGAAACTCGTCTCTTTCCAGTGACACTTAAAATCGACATCTGTTTGCATGTTTTATTCAAAATACTTGTGTAATAGTTTAGCCTTCGCATAGTACACGCTAATATAGCCCGTGTGTGTATCGCGTTAGAGTTGGCTTTTTATCGCCCCGCACTGTAGACCCGTCTTGAACGTGGCCGCATGCGTACTGCCGCGGCAGAGTTGGAATGTTCGCTCGCTTTATAACCCTTTGCTTTTCAAATAAATAAAAAAATGCTAAGAAGATGCTCTATGAGCGAGGATTTCAGCTCTTATGGTGGATTTTTTCACGGTGATCGTACTGGGCACATGTATTGGCAGGGTTAGGATACGTTTCAACGTTAATTCACTTTCATTTTTGTGGCATTGCAATAAGGTTGAACATTGATTGCAGGGAAATTACGACCGAGCTTATCTGTTCTGACAGATATGTAATTATAAAACTATTGTAATATACATGTAAATATTGCTAATAATATATCATACTATTTCAATCTATAAATATGTTTTGTGAAATATATATTTAAAAAAATAATGTACAGGCGGGGTAAGAAAAGATTTGTCAATTTTCAAATGGATTGAAAATATTAAAAACTTTAGGAGCTAAACCACTAAGAAGACGGCGAAATATAATATTAAACCTTTCGTAGTGTGATAGCATGAACTTGTCGATCGATAAAAGCATCATCCATCCTTGTCACTCCGTAAGAATATTTGTGTTATTTGCCATATTTTGTTCAGTATGTCGGTTTTAGCTGACAGCTAATTTTATTTATCAAGAGTTTGCGAACCCTTGCGTACTATACATATACAGGCTGTCCAAAAAGTCATGGATTACCTTTTACCTATTGATGGATCACATGGGGATCTACCTATAAGAAAAAGGCCACAGTAAAAGTCTTATGGTTTCCGAGTTTTTTGATGTTTAATGAAACTTTGGGAAATCTCAATCTTTCATCTGAGGGGCTATCGCACTAATAAATCGCAACCGAAACGCAACCGAACCGTTCGGCTTAACCAATCCGAACGCCACAATATCACGTCATCTGTTCCATGACGTGATATTCTAGCTCTCGGATTGGTTGAGTGGAACGATTTGGTTTCGTTTCAGCTGCGATTTGTTAGTGCGATTGCCGCCCAGGTTTTTCCATGCCATTTCTACGAATGAAAACTTTTTCGAGTACAGTTTTTTTTTTTAATCTCGAATCATTCTAGTATCGATTGAATACTTTTAAACTCTTGTTATAACAATTTTAATAAAAAACAATCATTTTTTGCAAGTGTTTGAAATAATGTTTTAATAGCAAAACATGTTTATTTTTAGGTGTGTGGATGCAAATAACAACAAAACAATATGTAAATAAAATAAATTTATTGTTTTCAACTACAGCAGGTGTTCAAAATGGCGTTCAGTAGGTAAAAGGTAATCCATGACTTTTTGGACACCCGGTATATAAGAACCTTACTAATTCACTGGCGTAATGCGTAGTTTATTCCTTTTAACTACATCTACATGTTAAACAAATATGACAATTGATAAACATTATTTTTGTGAAAAATCGATGGAATTATTGTTAATGAAATTATGAAATTAAAACCTTAATAGATTAGATAACGAAGATTACACTAATTAGCCTAGCCCATAGTAAGCTCTGTAAGGCTTGTGTTATGAGAGATCTAGGGTAGCGGATAGACATACATATATATAAATAATGTTAATACAAATATATAATAACAACCATAACTAAGGTACAAATGCTCACATGCATCTGCTCCCACCGGGATTCGAACCCGCTACCACAGAGATGGCGACACCTTGAAACCAGTATACTAACCACTTGACTTAAAAATGAAAAGTTATACATTTCCCTAAGAACGAACCTCTAGTTTTTTGAAGCCTGTATGTTGGAACGGCAAGCTTATTTTTATTTCTCGTGTTTAAATGATGAATTTGAATATTTGTATTAAATGTATCGTAATTCTTATAAACATATATTAAATTTTCATAAATATACGACACGCTAATGTCATTATATTTATTTCCTTAAATAAATCTCTGAGTGATTCTCTTTGTTTTATATTATAGATAGCGCGAATTGCTCTTTTTTGGAGCACGAAAATACTTTCAATATTCGCCGCAGATCTCCGCAATAGTATGCCATACGTCATGATACTATGAAAATAACTGAAATAGACTAATCTTGCCGTTTCAACTGTAGTCAGTTGTCGTACTTTATATATAGCAAATGAAGCAGAACTAAGTCTGCTTGCCAAGGTCTCAATATGGGGATCCCATTGCAATCGAGAGTCGAGTGCAAGACCCAAAAATTTAGTACTGTCCGTGAATTCTACAGTTTCATCATTCATTTTCACAATATTGTTTACTGTTCTTACAATAGGCAATAAAAATTTTACACATTTAAATATCTTTCTTTCTTATTCATTGTGAACCAGTGCAATACTTTAGACAGTGTACTATTCACAACGTCAGTATTTGCATCTCCCCTGTCAACCTTAAATATTAATGAAGTATCATCTGCAAACAGTACTGCATCGCACAAGCTATTAGTGAAGTAAGGAAGATCATTAATATAAATTAAGAAAAGCAATGGTCCCAATATCGATCCCTGAGGTACACCCATAATTATAGGAGCTCCAACAGACTGAGTTCCGTTAATTACAACTTTTTGAATCCTATTAGATAAATAAGACTCAATAACACAAGTTGCCTCCGCAGAGACACCATAATGCTTGAGTTTATGTAAAAGTATCTGACGACTAACGCAGTCAAAAGCCTTGGAGAGGTCACAGAATATACCGATTACATCCTATTTACTCTCCCAAGCAGCAAAAATGTTTTTGAGTAGTGCAACTCCAGCATCAGTAGTGCATCGACCCTTAGTAAAACCAAATTGATTATTATGGAAAAGTTAATTGGATTTCTTTACTTACTTACTTTATATGGAATGTTCTTTACATTACTTACTTTATATGGGGTTATATAGCTTTATTTATCTATGGGTGGCCGCGAATACCACGGGAGCCACGTGTACTACGGGACACTATAGACACTTACTAGCAAGTGTGCACTGTGCTTGTTTGATAATGTCCTTTAAAAATGTACAGTTGAAAATACAACGCCTTTCGAATTCTTTAATTATTTTCACACATTCTTTATTAACATACAGTACAATAGATTATACACTACCATGTTAGTGTGGTAATATAACGTTTCATAAGTTTTCATAAGTTCAAGGTACATGTTAAAAAGACGCTAATGAGTAAGGGCTATTACAAAGTCAATGATTATTTAAATGATGCCAATGCTTGATGTTGATTTGAAGATATTACATTCTAAATTGTAAATATTTGTTTTCCTGTATAAATTGTAAACACATATGTATATTGTATGATAACGACATAATTTATTGTAAATGTTGTTATTTCATCACAGCTCATATACGTCCCCACCGAGGGGCTCGAGCCTACCCTAACTACGTTAGGGCGATTAGGCCTTAGTCAACCACGCTGGCCCAGTGCGGGTTGGTTGACTACGTACACCTTTGAATCGCTTCGCAGATGTACGCAGGTTTCCTCACGATGTTTTCCTTCACCGTAGGAGCGTCAGATAAATGTACATATGAAATTCGGAACGAAAAACACATTGGTACACGGCGGGGATTAGATCGCGGGCCTCCCGATTCTATGCGGCGCACAAACCAGTGCCGAGACCACAGCGCCACCGACGCTCTTGTTGTTGAATGTTGTTATTACTCTTGATAAAGCTGATAAGTTTTTTGCGCCCATTCTTCTTATCAGCAAAAAAAGGACGTCCTGAATGGGTAGGAAAAAAAAATTGGACGATTCAAAAGAGCTTTCTATAAAGTCGTATTTGAATAAAGTTGATTTTGATTTTTGATTTTTAAAGTGACGAATCGTTTTCTACCCCTAATGTACGTTCGTTAGTACCTCGAATTCCGTTGAGGAAGACGCGTCCGTAAGAATCCCGTGAAAGAATCCGCCGCGGTGTCGTGCGGGGCTCGCGCTAGCCGCGACGCTGACGTGTAGTCGCTCGGCTCGCAGAGCGCCCGGGGAGCCCGGGCAGCCCGTGGGGCTGCGCTGGCGGCGCCGCCTCGTGGCGCCCGCCGACACGCGCTCGCCGACACGCCGCGCCGACATGGCCACCCCCGCCCGCGCCGCCCGCGCCGCCCGCGCCGCCGACACGGCCAACGGCCGCGCGGCGCGCGTCATATGACACGTAGCCGCCACTTGATCTCCTTTTGGAACAGCCGACCTGCGACCGTCGCTGGTCTCGCCCTAACCCCGCGCCGACACTAAAATCTCGCACCTTCATGAATTTACTGTCTTTTCTTGATGCGTTACTGTACCACCATTACACGTACGTCGTCCTTACTAATATTATAAATCGGAAAGTGAGTTTGTTTGTTTGTTCGGCTTCACGCCGTAACTACTGAACCGATTGCTTTGAAATTTTGCAGACGTAAAAATAAAACTCCGGACTAAACAATAGGATTAAATAATATACTTTTTATCCCGAAAAAATTGTCAGATCCCACGCGATACGCAATAAAGGCTTCGCTCAAAAACTATTGCACAGATTTTCATGCGGTTTTCATCTATAGATAGAGTGATTCTTGAGCAAGGTTTGCGATAAAAATAAGTATAACAATATTACATATCATTATACAAATACATTAACAACATTTAATATCCAAAGTAAAAGAACAATAATTAAATAATGAAAATAAATAAACCAACATTTTCATAAAATCGTACCACGGTTGAAATTATGTAAATTTATTAGTAAATTTATAAAAAAAATGTAGTTGAATTAATGTTTGTCTACATAATCTTCGTTCTATAATTTTCCTCATAGCAGGTGGCACCACTTTAGCACAAAAGATGGTGCCATTTCGCTAAGTAGTTTACTCTGCTCTACCTTGTCTATAGATTACATTTGTCTTTGTTTCTTTAATATTTATGTTTGGGAAAAGGTTGGCGTGAATAGTTACGTAACGCAATCTATACATTACGTTTCTTTTTTTAGATGAAATGATGTTGTAAATTCATCAATGTGTGAAGTTTTAGGGATGTTAAGTGCCGCGTGTACGGCGAATTAACGGTCGAAATACTTCGATTATATATCGATTTTGAAATCGACCCCTAAAATAAGTTATAACACTTCGATAACTCCCTTATTTAACTCGTGTCTATATACTCGACATGAACTGTAGTGTCGGCTAGAATCGCCATGAAACAATGTATGAAAAAACGAAACATCATATACCGCCCTGTGAAACGAAATACGAAGGTAAAATATAGTACGAAACAAACATATTATATAAATAGCATGTAATTTCGAATATATTTTAGCAAAATTACATTAAGAAGCCTACCAATTTATCTATAGACATATAAATGATGACATTTCACCTCATCTATATTCTAAGATAGGATCGAATGCTTTCGACAAATCGTTTTATGTGTGTTTTTTGTACCAAATTGATGTGACTGATTTAAAATCGTTTAAATCTATAAAGTTTGATTGTAAATTACAAAAATTCGTATTTCGTTTTTCGAGGTGGGATACTTGCCTGTAATATGCTCCCTGTCGCTCCGTGCGAACTTGGCGTAGCTTGTTTGAATAGTCGCAATGAGATATTATAGCATCGTTACATTTGCACAAGGCTCATAAAATCTCTATAAAAATACTCGTTCTTCGATTAGGCTAGACGACTTTTTAAACTTTCGCACGTTAAATGTAATAGTTTGTAATATAAAGAGTATAACTAAACGTACTAAAGCAATTTGGAATTATGTTGATATGCTCATGCTCAATTACCAAGTGTACTCAATTTATAACTTCACATTTGCAGTGTGTTTAGTATGGAGTATTTTACTAATGGGGTAGCACAAAAGACCCAATAATGGGTCGAAGTGCGTTGGCACCTCACGGTTAGCCACCCCGGCCCCTTTTTTTTTTTTTTTTTTTTGTTCCCTGAGGAAAATGCATTAAATTGCATACCCCGGCTGTGGCGAGCCGGGGTTATGTGGGCTCTCCTCCCCAGAAGGGGGAGGCCTACCCACTAAAAACCTCAGGGATGGCCTTCCTCAGGCATGTAGGGAGCCCCGGGAACAGAAAGCTTCTTCGGGAACCCCCAGCCTCCGCTCCCCCGTCGACACAGGGGAGCCCTCCTCGGGGAGGCTTACTACCTCCCCCGGTCTCCTCCACCGACGACGCCCCCCGGCCACGGAAGGGGCGTGGTCCATCCCGGGTCGCCGTAGCAGTCGCGACTTACTCGCGCCCGCCGGCGACCCGCGGCGGCGCCGCAGCTGTGCTACCGAGCCCGGCGCCGCCTTCTTCGAGCGGGATCGGCCATCTCCCGACCCCGCTCGGCGGCCTCCTTCTGGAGCATCACTGCCTCACAGAAGGAGGCCACAGCCCTCCAACCTCCCTCGTCCGCCAGCATTGCCGCAATCAATGCTGGCGGAGACAGATCTCGCCCGATCTCTGCGACCAAGACTCGGCGCTCGGAGGCCCACGCGGGGCACTCCGCCAGCGTATGCTGGGCCGAGTCGAGGTCGGATGCGCAGTGGTGACAATGTGTCGATCCCTCCCGTCCTATTCGACACAGATACTCACCGAAGCAGCCGTGCCCGGTGAGTATCTGAGTCAATCGGTAGGTGACTTCCTCCTTCCCGTGGAGCCAAGCTTCGAGGTGCGGGAGTACGGCACCGACGGCCCGCTGGCGCGCGCAGATCCGTAATTCGAGCTGCGCACGCCAGGCCGCCACAATCCGTCGGTGCCACTCCCGCTTAGGCACTTCGTGCGTGGGTTCCAGGGCGCTCCCCCCATCGCCCTCCCGGCCGACACGCCGCGACGCATACGTCGCCGCGTACATGTCGGCCAGGATGTCGAATGGGGGGGAGCGTCCAGAACCGTCGCCGCCTCGTACGAGATTGTACGGTAGCCTCGCACGATCCGTATGGCCATTATCCGCTACAGGCTCCGTAGCAGAGCTCTGCAGCGGGGGACCTCGCGCAGTCTTGCGACCACACGGGAGCCCCATACATGGCCACGGATCGCACGACGCCCTCGTACAGGCGGCGAACTCCATCCCTCGGTCCACCGAGATTGGGCAGCAGGCGATGCAATGCGCCCGCCACCCTTTTGGCTCGGGGACCAACCGCACGAAATGCTCTCGAAGCTCCAGCGGCGGTCAAGGTGAGGCCCAGGTACTTGATGTACGGCCCCACCGGGACCACCGCGTCACCCACCCGGATCCGGCAGCTGGGTGGTTCCCGGCGCCTCGGAAGGCCGTGGAACCATAGCGCCTCGGTTTTTGTGAGGCGCTATTTCTAAACCCAGCCGGCGGATCGCCCGCACGACACATGCCACCCCAAGCTCGGCAAGCGTAAGCACCGGCCCGAAGTCGGCCCCAGTCGTAACGACGAGAGTGTCGTCAGCGTAGCAGACGACACTCACGCCGTCAGGAAGGCTGGTGCGAAGGACCGCGTCGTATGCGAGGTTCCATAGCAGGGGTCCCAACACCGACCCCTGCGGAACGCCGCATTCGACCCTCCTCAACGTTTCCATCCCGTCCCGTCCCATCACGCTGATCGTCCTGTCGCGCAGATAGTCCCCGACCACGGCCCGCAGGTAGGGAGGGAGCTCGTGGTATACGAGCGCCTCCCTAATGGCCTGCCAGGGGAGGGTGCCGAAGGCGTTGACGATGTCTAACGACACCGCCAACGCCACCCCCCCCGAGCCACACGACCCCTAAGATAGATAGAAGATAGATGGAGTTTGAGCGATTCGCGACAACACCCCAATATGTCGCTGTGTCATCAAAAGTAATAATCGCAGATACATCGATTTTTCTAAAATATTTCTCAGTTAAACTATTACAGCACAAAAAGATTACAATTTTGCTGACTCTATAAATTACGCCAAAATAGTCTGTATCGTCATATACATTATGAAAAAAATTAAAATGCTACAATTTCTCCTTGCGTCTCTTCATTGAGCCTAAAACTTCTCTCTTCGCTACAGTTACGATCACAATCAAGTCAGGATTGATTATTGGTATTAATTTGTCAGTATTAATGAATCATTATCACTCAATGATTGGGAAATCTATGAGTACAGTGTAATGATTATCGTAGGTTATAGGTGGTAATAATTGAATACTTAAATCATAATGTAGGTACTATATGTATACAATTAGTCTATCTTCCAATACTGCTACATTGATTAATTAATTAGTGTACTTAATACGCACTAGTACAAATAATTGTGCATTTATATTCTAATTCATATTATTATTGTATTACTCTGCAGGAGGAGAGAAGTAGTAGGCTACACTACAATTGACATTTTAATGTAAATAATCCATAGACCATAAATCCATAGACAATGTACAAAATGCGAAAGAATCAATCCCATATTACACAATTAGATAAATTTGAAATGGGATCGACTGAATCTATGTGATAGTTTATAAATATGTTGTTAATAAGAAAGGTGGCGTTATACCTCAAAGTAAAAAATACTATTTAACTAAATAATAAAATAAAAAATTTAATCTTAGAATTTATGTAAAATATGTGTTGACTGATTGATATTTGATTGATGGAATTCGCTAAATATAATAGTAGTTATTCATATTTTAACGTATATGAAATATACTGATAGTTAGGAATGGATATTAATAAAAAATAACTTGCTAATATTTCTATCTACCATATTTATTACGACTATCATTAAAAAATGTTTGCAATTAATTCTTGGGGAGAACGCCATCTGTCGACTGAAAGTGAAGTTGGTACAACAATGTTGGTAGTAATAATAACAACAATTCTACAAGTTAAGCACCAGAGCCATCGCATCTCTTTATAAGGTTTTCACGCGGGACTTTATAAGGTTTGATGATCGAAATAATCTTATTTCAACATAGTTTTATTGACGTCAAACAAATATATAAAATTATAAAAACACAAAGAGCTTATGAGTTACATAACCTTATACGCGCATACGTGCAATAATAACATATTATACGTGCGTGACTTAATCTTACGTAGGTACTATCAGTTATCTGTTCTTTTTTTATATTACCTAGCTGTTATTTTTTTTTTAATTTACTGTTACTTCTTTCTGTTAGAAACTTACTGTTTGTAGTTTAAATTTGTCCTACGCAGACTCGTGGTCCGTGTTCTTTTTTTGTCTTATGGATCAAATATTTAATAATAGTGAATAAAAAAGACCATTTTCAATAACAAATTTTCACAACAATATTATTTATATTCTTGTTTTTAAGAAAGAAACATAAAATACGACATTACCTATCTATTTATTTTAAAATTTACTGAAATCTTTTTTACCTGAACTAACATCCCTAATCGACTGAAAAAACCGACAGCTGAGTGCAGTGGTCAGTCACTTAGCATAGTTCTCTGCTGTCAGTTTGGGAAACTTACTGTGTAACAACTTGTTGTGGGTAACTTAATTTGTAACAACATACTATAAGCAACTTTGTTGCCTCTATAAATCTTATTAGCGAAATGTCTCTAATAGGTTGTTAAAAATGTTTATCATTTCAATGGAACTTCGATGGTTGCGTATTTTGTTTTTTAGAGATACACTAGTATCATTGCCAATTATTTTTTTTTTTAATATATATCTAATGAGCTTGAAAGAAAGCAAAATATACATTATTCATGGATCAGAAATATTGTTTGCACACATGTTTTGCGTGGCTGTGGTTGCGATTGCTTGTGGAATGGTTGGATATTTACGGGAAAATAACACGGGCTTATATCGTAACCCCCGCAATCCCGTGGCGTTGTCAATTATGGCGGATTGTAAATATAACGTTGTTTCCTGTCTCAAATACAAATGAACAGCACATATATCTCAGTCCTCGTGTAAATATGTTGTGTATATATTTTTATATTGTGTACGTGTTGTTACTTCTATTACGGTTTTTAATATACAGCGTGGAATCCCATCGAGTGTCTTCTAGTATTTTAATTAATGTATGTTTAATGATTAAATGTGACGTTTTTTCTAAGATGGCGGTACTTAAAGTACATGATACGCTGGAGGGCGATAGTTGACTGGTAATTATTATCAGAATTGTATTAAGCCCTCGCCATCCGATTGTTAACTTATAAAGCTAGTTTTCATACTATGAAGTCTTCTTGATACTCCTCAAATTGTTCATATTATCATAATATTAATGTATTCTATACCAAATTAAAAGAGCTATGGCAGATTTTTATTCACTATTTTGGAAAGCGTCTTAAAACTCAAAGCAACCAATGATTATAAAATATTCATAAACTATTTTTGATGATTTTGGCACATTTTGGTAAGGTCAGGTTAAAAAGTAATTAATTAAAAATAGCTATTATGTAAATTACTTTTCCGGCACGACACACAAACAAAAAGAACAAGGTTGCCAGACTAAATAATTATGAATGTTGCTGTAAAATATGAGGTTTAAATTGTTTATGATTATAGCTAATTTAATTTTTGGTTTAGTGTATTTATGTTTATATAGATTTTAAATTATTTAAATGAAATTCAGTATCAAAACCTTTTTTTGGCAATTAACATGAAAATGGGCGCTGGCTAAGAGACTCTTATCCAGAGCTATCAAAAAATACAATGTTTGACGTTTCGTTTTTATTTTTCATCACTCAGCTCCTTTGCGCCAATGTTCGAGTCCCCTGTTTTCTTTATAATTTTTGACCCGGACTGCCTAAGTGCTCTTGTTTTCGCAACTAATAATACGACTCGACTGTGATATTGCTTTTGTGACTTGGGTGTACATAAAGATTCTAATTGGCCTGTTTCTTGGATATTGTTGTTTATTAGTTCTGAAGCCAAAATGAGTGGTCGCGCGTCGTAGCCACGGCAAAACTTCTGTGAGCATAACCTATAAAACTTCTATGCAAAATTGCTCAAAAACCTGGACTCGTTAAATTACGATTTTATTTTCTTATTAATGAGCAATACATGCTCTTTAAACAAGGTATATTTCATTTATAGACGCTTACTTTATTTTTGAATAAAATGATGTATGGGAAGCTGCCATAGCTCTTTATTCGTTATCTTTAAAATTTTATGAGATAAAATAACACTGTTTTCTTGTAGTTTGTCGATTGACTCAGATCCAATTAGTGTTTTGAATTGTCTAGTGTTAGTTTCCTTCTTTGGCAATGCTATTGTTAAAGTTGTTTGTTATTGTTGATTCTCCAAGAATTTTGTTACTTATATGAGGTAGTGTCCCAAGTGTGAGCTAATGACCGCTAGTTTTCTCCAATAGTTCATCTGTAGCCAAACTGTACTTAAATAAGCTAGACAATACATATATTTTTTCTACTTAAAACTATACGACTGTGTTATATTTTTTATATTATATTCATGTTTATACAGATAATTAAAAAGTTAACGTTCAAACAAATATTTAATCTAAATAATAATTATCAGAGAAGTTTGAATCTCGTTTTGATAATTCTATACATGTCGCTGTTCTTCCTGTGTGCTATAACTGTGAACATTTGTATATACGCTATCAGTCTTTTTATGTCCATGAATGAACATGTTTTTGTATATATCACTCGTTTGTTATAGAACTGACTCTTTATCCTATGCCCTAACTTAAATTATATTTTCATTATTCGATTAGTTTGCATTAAAAAGTAACAATTATCCAAAACGATCTGTGTGTCGTCAGTTCTATATTGATAACGGGATGTTACCACACTGATAAATCGACGTTAAACATTCCAGGCTCAAATCTGATATCCGTCCGTTGGTGTGGTAACACACGTAAGCACGCAAAACTACTCCAACTTGTGTAGTTGTGAGTTTTCACTGACCACTTGTAATTTGAGCATCGAGCCATTGTCTATTGTTGGTGTCTTGTTGTCTCGTCCACTGGCCATATTTCAAGCTAGTTTTAAGAGAGTTTATTAGTCGAAGGGGCGCCTCGTTGTTTCCAAGACTCTTGATCTGTTTAAGGCAGATTTGCAGTACCATGAGTTGTACTCATGGAGCAAGTACGGAAAGCAAGTGAATGCGTGGCATGGTGTAAGAAAAGACTTAGCCTTTTAGCAACGTGGCGCTTCTCCGACGTGTATCAATCAGTTCGTCCATAATTATATTCCTGCGAACGCAAATCTGTATACATCGAATGTGACCTTGTCATGTAGTTGTAAATATTCGACTGTTCGCCATTCTGTTCAATTAATTCACGATTAATAAATAATTTATACTCGAAACGGAATTTTATGTTGTAGTCTTATTGTAGTCTTAAGCAGTTGCGCCAAAATAATGCTAGATTGTATAATACGAAGCGCCGCCAATAACCTGTGATGTCGCATGTTTGTCTGTTGATATACATTATATTGTGCATCCGTAGGTGAATGTTTGATATATGTTGGTTGCGCTTGCGTATGTATCCACGAGCATAGCTTTTCGACAGATACGTTTGACATTCTTTACTTTTAAATACATTAGTGACATGTTATGGAATATATTTGAATAATACATTTGAGATCTATTGATACAGCTTTGACGTTGAGTGAAAGAGACATCTGTCAAAAAAAGTTTAACAGAAATTTTTCGATTGGCAAATCAGCGAAAAAGTTACGTACAAAGTTGACATTAACCTAAATAAAATAAACTAAAAATCAATCGAGTGCGATTTTCTACAGCTTACGATTCTTTTTAACACCGTTGTAAGTAATCAACCTCAATTTTCTAAGGCTATAACATGTTTAATATATAAAGTAACTTGCCAGTACAATCATTAAATGTATTCGTATTTCCCTTCAAAATTTTTGAACGTAGAAGTTATCAAATGATATAAAATCTCTTTGGTTGATAAGTTTTTTTTATAAGAACAAATCGAGGGCTTTTCTATGACGCAAGCGTGAATTTAGTTAGCTTAACCTTGCTATCATATGTACAGTTAAAATAATTTTTATGTACAGCCAACTATTCATTTTAATTTGACGTCAGAAAATTCCTTATTGTCGATGGCAACAGACTAAAAAGTCATAGACAACAGAACATTGTATGTGCTGTTGTCTATGATCCAAAGCTCCCAATAAAACTAGCGAATATCGCGTAACTTCTTTGACGTTCAAAAATCACAGTTGTATATAAATGATAAATTATAAAATGATATTTGTCTGTACTACCTGTTTGAATGTCGCCATGTCGGAAAGAAGTCTATGCTCAGTAGGAGAGTAGGTTGTCCCCTGGAGGTGTGTCTGTGGGGGTTGTGGGGTGGTTGTGGTGTGCGGCGTCCTAACGTGTGTGTTGGCGCAGCGCCGCGGACCCGGGGCACGCGCTGGCGCGGCTCGCCCGTTGTAAGTACCGCATGGCTTGTAAACTAGACTTAGCACCTTACCACGACGCTCTAAGGCTCATTTCTGCCAACCACAACGCGTCACTCAACCGCTCCTGCTGCTCCAGCAATCAAAACTCCACGTTATACTTTTAACGTTAAAGTCTAATTCCAGATAATTTGTGTCGCTTTGGTTTGGTGGAGCTCTGAGTTACACATAGTATAAGTATGATGGTATCGTCTCTATTGGTTCAGAAATTACGGACGATAACTATCAAACTCATGCTAAGCGGAAACAGTGTTTAAACTGAAACGCCGCTACATTATCGTACAGCGCCGTCTCGCTTTAGCTGTTTTGACGTTGCTTTGGCGGTCGTGGTAGGCATCTGTGCAGATAAAGATAATAAGACCCCGCGAGAATTGTACACTGAAGAGATACCTGCATCTGTTCTATTTCAGTCATTAGTAATGCCTTTATCTGCGCAGGTTGTAGATCGAAATATGCACGGAACAATTCTAAGACCCTGTACTCGATATTACTAGGTGCAGTAGAACTTGTCACTGACAATTGAATAGAGTACTTTACTTAGTTTGACTATTTAGATGTATAGTAAATTAAAGAACAGAATAATTTTCATATTGAACACGTCAAAGTTACTTAAAACGATATAAATGGTGTGAAAGTTCATAAAAAAGAAACAGAAATATAGATTACTAAGTTATATTTTTTATGACAATAGTGGTTCAGGTAGCTTATTGAGGTCTCAAGTGCGAAAACTGGAACGAAAGTCACACATTGTGAAAGTCAAATCAGTCTCATAAATAAATTCAGAAGCATGCAAATCTCTGTAATAATTTCTGCATTCATGTATCATAAACAACTTGACTAAATAACTTACAAAGAAGAATCCGGCCAAGCCAGTTGCGTATAGGGCTCATGGACACGGTCACGATCGGTGTTATAACTATAAATATACGGTTTTCGGTATGCAATATTTCAAGATATCAACGACAAGGTCCTTATAAATTTTAATCCCTTTGCGAGTGTCAATAAATTTCCATAAAAACAATGTATCATTTGATTGCAAAATTATGGTATTCGGATTTTTCTTTACTTGTGCTAATATTGCTTAATTTCGTGATTTCAGGAAAATGCCTTATAAGTTTTGATTCCTTTACATGTATCAAAATATGCATAAAATACGAGTACCTGAAAGTTTTCTTTTTCACTACAGCAAAGGATTGCAAACATGACTATTTGATAGTATTTATACTATTGCGAACAAAGAGATCGTATATAAGTTTCATTGTTTGTTACGGAGTATCACGATTTTATTAGAACCTAGGCCAGACTGAGTTTAGTCGGTAGGTCACCTGGCTGGACCGTTCCGGTCGCGTGCAGTCCGACATAACCTCCGTGACAGTTGCCGTTGCGGGGGTATCCTGGGCACGTTTCGTGCTCCTTGTCAGCCTTCCTCTCCTGAGGAAAAAAAATACGGAGTACAGAACTGTAATTACAACGATACTTTGTGAGGACATGAATAACTGAACGAAATTATTTGATAGATGATCAGTTTAACAAATCCTTATACGTTTACATTTTTAGGAGTTTACATTGTGTGACTTAACACCACTCAAGTAGTTTCCAGAGCTTCAAACATTGAACATTAACCTTTCCCGCTATCTACGCCGATTCAATGCTGATATTTATGATTACGGAGGTGTTATGAATTGACCTGTGCATATACCACGCTGTAGCTATAGTGGTCCAACATCAAAAGTGCCATTAGCAGAACACGCTATTTTGCACGTTGTTCTCACCAGCTTACTACGGCGACAAATAAGCGTTTTTAAATGTCGCATGAAAAATAACATTTTTTTTTAATAGTAGAAAAAGTTTTATTACAATAATATGTTTCATTTGACTCAGTATTATTATTAGTCCGTTTAAAAACGCTGTTTTACCGACGCCGCTTGCCGCTTTGCACGACGCATGGCCCACGCTTGGTCCTGTCCCGCATCCCGTGAGCAGTGAGTCAGTGACGAGCGAGTGTGGCGCGAGTCACTCGAGTCAGCGGCGTGAGTCACTTGAGTCAGTGCGTTCGTTGCACAGCCTGACGGAGACGGCGCGGCTGCTGCACAACGTGCGCAACGTGTTCACGCGCCGCTCCACCTCGCGCGCGCGCACCGACCTAGAGCTGTCGCGTGAGTATCGCGGCCTCCCGCACACGCACACGCACACGCACACGCACACACACGCCGGACACATAACCTATGCGCTTAGGTAGTGTCGGTACACCCGAACGTTATAATGTACTTTCTGTTATTAAATACTTAACAGTTTTATTTTTTAGTATGTATTGCTTATATTCACCTCCACGTAACGTTGAGGCATTCGATAGTATTCTTAGGGCATTAATAATTTTAACGTAGACTTGAGTGGCAATGCCAAGGAAGACACGTTCCTGTTGTCATCCTGAATAAAGTGACAGTATCTAAGCGAATAGATCATACACACATAATTATGGTGACTAACCCTACACAACACAGCTCACAGGGTATGCGCACGCAACGCTCCGCGCCCCAGCCACCGCCGACGGAGGAAGGTACCGCACTGTTTCACGAATTCGACAACGTTCTCATCACTGTCACGCGCCAGCACAACTAGACTTTGTCGTTGCGCTATTTCACGAGTGATTTTATTACCTCCTACGTTCGAATCACGAACCTACCCCAAGACAAATAATACTGTTAATATATAAATATGATTGGGGATGGTCCTCTCGAACACACTGTACATTTGATCACGTTAGTGGTGTTAGAAGAAGGATTATTAAACTGCGTCTCGTGTGCAGATGGATTCGCTTTCTCTCAAGAAGAAGGCGGCAGCGTGTCGCAAGCAGATGTCATCCGCGCCTACGATACCAGTCAGCCGAGGCCCGAGCACTCCTGAGCTGACGTTGCGCCCCCCACTCGTTAGATCTGTGTGCTCCATTAAACCAGCGAGGACACTCCAATATAGGACGTGATAAAGACCGCCGATGACCAATATAACCCTCTCATCTGAAAATCGTACTATGTTATGATAAATGGTAACTGATGGCAGCTATTTATCTACACAATTTGCCAAGCGATATTAGCACTTTGAAACTCGTGTGTCTAATGTACTTAATATTGTCTCCTGTCGTCTATATACAATGTAGGATGTTTTGGTGGTATATATAGCGATATGATTTCATAATGCAATCCAAGAGTTTCCTTGTCTCTAAAGAAAATATTATGTGCCAGTTAAAAACATACTACCTGGTTATCAAAGGTAACAAATGTCGATATTGGAGGTTAGTTAAAATAATTTCACATGGAAATTTATTGTTCTCAGAACTATTTATTATTTTATTGTTGTTGTTATTAGCTAAAAGTCTTGGAACTTGATATTTTACACGTAGTTTGATATGTGTCACGTCTAGGTACAGGTCACTTATGGCACCAGTTAAACAACACAAACAAAACGTAGCATTTAAATGAACTTGCCATATATAAATTAAGAACTAAATACAAAGTAATTTCTCACGCTACATGTTAATTTAAAAACGGAAGTTGAATTTTACTTATAGCAACACTCTTAAAGGAAACTCGTGTGCAGATTTTGATTATTTTTATTAACTATTTTATATAGTATGCTTGCTGGTTTATTTTAATATTAAAATTTGCTAATTTTATTAATTGAAAATGCTTTCATTTTAGTGTTTAGCTTAAGTACAACGTTAGGGCATTTTTAGAGCTTTTTACGACACTATAATATTTAATTTTAGGAAATAATTTATTAATTTGTTGTACAATAATATTTTTAGAATTCGGGAACGCTCGCCTTCTTAACAATGACACAAAACCACACTGTATAGCCCAGAGAGGCACGATAATTACTGTCATATTTTTAATGTATTCAATCATGTGATGATAATATATAAGGATTGTTTTATTGTAATAAAGATCGCGTTTACAATTTTCTCTATTAATGTATAGATTAGTAGGAAACCCACGTTAAAGGCGTACGCTAAAACTGGATATTTGTAAGATGCTACGATACGGATCCTGCTACTATAAGATGCTACGATACTGCTACTGTACTGTAAGATGCTACGATGCAGATCCGAATCCCCCAGAGTTTGGTAACAATTCTCACCGGAGTGAGACTGCATACCAGGGTCGTCTGCTTAGGTACCTTCTTACCTATTTCTTTCTAAAATAGTGTATGTCTAATAATAAAGTGTTTGTACCTTTCACAGCAGACCACAGCAATCTGTGGTCTGGTGTGAAGGGTACAGATACAGCAAAATTATTGGCAATAGACACAGGTTTTGTAGAGACTGAATCTTATAGGAGCTACGTGTACTGTAACTTGTAAGCACTCACGATCTGATGGACACATTGCTTGTTTGTCAATAGGTAGAAATAAAAAGAATAATGTTTCATTCTTTAGTAAGAACTAGAACAAGAATTCTTGCTTTGTCTTGTTCGTTTCTTTGGTTCAACGACCTCCATAGTTAAGTGCTTCGTAAACCGGTTTCAAAGTGTCGCCATCTCCGAGGACCCGGGTTCGAATCCCGTTGAGGGCAGATGTTTGCGTGATGTATGTACCTTAGTCACGGTTGTTAAGACATACATTTCTATCAAACATATTTATATATGTATAATATATGTACGTCTATCCGTTACCCTAGATCCCATAACACAAGCCGTATAGCGCTTACTTTGGGCTGGGCTACTTGGCGTAAGTGTAAGAAATACTTCCTATAGCAATACAAATATTCGCAAGCATTAATTCAATATCGTTTGTTTAATAATAAAAATGTTAGCAAATTCGCTCATATCTGCAAGCGGAAACTCAATAAGATGTCGTGTGTTAGGGTCGTGCCTTAAATCCTGATGTCATCGGTACACCCGAACGTAAG